>APFE031307817.1:7528-86519 GCA_000404065.3 Pinus taeda | reverse complement strand
ACAGGGTGCTACAACTATTGGAGGAGAAACAATTATATGCAAAAAGATCCAAATGTTTCTTTGGAGTAGAAGAGGTGGAATATTTGGGTCATATTGTATCTCATGAAGGAGTTAAGGTAGAGCCTATCAAAATTAAAGCCATTAAGGAATGGAAAATCCCCACATCCATAAAACATCTGCGAGGATTTCTCGGTTTGACAAGTTATTATCGCAAGTTTGTTAAGAATTATGGGAGAATAACAACACCTCTAACAACATTATTGAATAAAGATGCATTTTCATGGACTCCAGAAGCAACAAAGGCCTTCGAACATCTTAAAAGGCAATGTGCCAACCACCGGTCTTAGCTACATCGGGCTTTAAAAAAACATTTATTGTGGAATGTGATGCTTCAGGAAATGGAATTGTTGTTGTTTTAATGCAAGATGAAAGACCCATTGCTTTTGAAAGTCGCCCAATCAAGGGAAATTTTTTGCACAAAGCTATTTATGAGAAGGAAATGTTGGAAATACTACATGCACTTAAGAAATGGTGACCCTACCTAATGGGAAGACACTTCAAGGTAAAAACAGATCATGATAGCCTTAAATAATTTTTAGAACAAAGATTATCCTCTGAATAGCAACAGAAGTGGATCACAAATATGTTGGGTTATGACTTTGAAATCATCTACAAAAAGGGAAGCAAAATTTGGTGGCAGATGCACTCTCAATAAAGGATGAGGATGTGGAAGCATTGTTGTGTGCCATTTCTATTATCCAACCAGATTGGATAAACAAAGCAAGGGAGGTATGGAAGAATGATGAAGAAGTGTGGGAACTTATTCAAAATTTACAACAAGATTCTAGTACATCTGATACATTTAGCTGGCAAAATGATTTGTTATGGTACAAAGTTCGCTTATACTTCTGTAAGAATTCCCAACTCAAACAAACGATTCTTATGGAATTGCACACTTCTCCCTTAGGAGGCCACATAGGATTTTTAAAAACTTACCACAGGGTTAACAAAGAATTTTTTTGGGATGGCCTTAAATCGGATATTCAAAAGTTTGTGGTGGATTATTTGGTTTGCCAACAAAATAAAGTTGAAACAATTAAGACCTCGGGTCTATTACAATCTTTATCCATTCCAAGCCAACGATGGGAGGAGATTTCAATGGATTTAATCATAGGTTTACCCAAGTCTGAGGGAAATAGTGTCATCATGGTGGTAGTTGATAGACTTACCAAGTATGCACGCTTTTGTGCATTATCACATCCATTTAAAGCCAGTACACTTTCTATTGCATTTATGGAAACAATTCAAAAGCTACATGGAAACCCAAAGATTATTGTAAGTGACAGGGATCCCATTTTCACTAGAAATTTTTGGACAGAATTATTTTCTTGTCTCAGTACTTAGTTAGCTCATAGCTCATCTTATCATCCTCAATATTATCTTCGTTTCTTTGTATCTGATAAACAGACACATTGGGTCAAATGGTTGCCTCTAGTTGAATGGTGGTATAACACTTCCCTCCATATAGCAACAAAAATGACCCCATTTATGGCACTTTATGGATATTAGCCACCATTCATCACATCATATTTAAGAGAAATTTCTAAGGTTCAAGCAGTGGAACATCACATCGAGCATCAACAACAAGTCCTCCAACTCTTAAAGGATAACCTTGTGTTGGCACAAAATAGAATGAAACAACAGACAAATCAACATCACAGTGAAAGAAGTTTTGATGTAGGTGATTGGGTATTCATACAGCTACAGCCATATAAACAAATGTCCCTCAAGCAAGCTAAGAAGGATAATAAATTATCACCAAATTATTATGGTTTTTACAAGGTGTTGCAAAATATTGGTACTATGGCATACAAATTGGAGCTTCCTGCAGCTTCTCAAGTGCACCTAGTTTTCCATGTTTCATGTTTAAAGAAGGTTATAGGCGACAAGCTCCTAGTTCAAACAATATTGTGAGAACTTGACGAGGAAGGAAAAATTATATTGGAACCAGAAGTAGTCACAGAAAAAACAACTCAACAGCTATGAAATCGATCAATTTCGAAGTATCTCATCAAGTGGAAGAACTTATCTGCTGAAGATTCCACATGGGAGGATGAGAATTTTATACAGAGGCATCCAGAACTACTCAAGTTTTGAGGACAACACTTTTTTGAAGGAGAGGGGCATGTTGGGTCCCTATAATACTAGTGATTACCCCATCACTATTGTAGTTGTATCCCTTATTAATATTTTTGTGCCGCTATTATCCCCTTCTTATTATTATTGTGCCCCGTAGAATACCTCTATTGTTATTTTTGTGCCTTTATATTATTATTGTTAGGTCGGCTAGGTTATATTGTGACTCCTTATACTCCTATATATAGAAAGGAGGTTTTGTCATTTGAATCATCAAGGAATCATTCATTTGTGTAATGTAAACGAGGTTGCCCCCTTGAAGAGGCTAAATTCTAACACGCTGATCTATGTTTTCTATCCTTTTTTGAGCCATTTTCATAACACATGATTCGATCAATATTTGCAAGATGGCTATGGTGACTAGAAAGGGACTTGTCTCCCAAATCATTCAACAAAGGGTTAAATGTAGCTAGAAAACTTACTTGTATAGCTCATGACAAGGCCATTCTTTATTTAGCTATCCTTCATCCAAAAGGTGATAAGAGTGATGTTGAAATTAAGGACACACAGTATGATGCTACCAAGATCAAGCTAGACTTGAATTGAATGCATGCAATAGAGAAAATTGAATGGCATAGATAGACAAGGGAGATGGTATCTAGGGACCTAATCCAAGTTACTAGAAGCACAAAGAATCCTCTCATTTATTATGCTCCAGCTCATGGATATTAATTGCACATGCATAGACAAAATGAAGTGAGGTAGCATCAACTCAAAAACAAATTAGCCAACTATAATGTAAGTGTACTCAATTGAACCCAACTCAATCAAGCTACACTCCACCCAACTGAGCTAGAACCATGTAGTGTGCACTTATTTATTAGTCTAGAATCTATATCATTCCACATGGAACTACAAACACTATCTCCTACTAAACATAACCATTGTAAAAACTAGCCATGACCTCCAAAACCAATCTTTGAATAGTGAAGTTTGCTAGCATGAAAAAATATCAACCAATTCTAGCCCACTTGCATGCTTAGAATAACACATAAATGTAAATGTCAATTTAAAGTATAAACATTAAAAACTTTCTACCAAACATGTTAACTACAAATAATTTCCATATCCACACAGTGATAAGTGGCACTGATGCTATTGCAGGATATGTACCCAAAGAGACTAATTTTTGTTCCAAATCATGTAATTTGACTAATATGCCCCTCTTCACTATATTTTCTTGTTTTAGCTTCCTTTTGAGCTTTTTCATCATTCCCTATAATTTATTTGTGTTTGCAGTAACTTGGATTAGGTCCCTAGAGACCATCTCCTCTTTCTACCTATATCATTCAATTTTTTCTATCACATGCATTCCATTTAAGTCTAGCTTGATCCGAGTAGCATCATACTTAGTGTCTCTAATTTTAGCCTCACTCTTATCTCCTTTTGGCTAAAATATAGCTAAATAAAAAATTCCTTTCTCATGATCTATAAAAGTAAGAATTCTTATGAGACAACATTAATTTCCATCTCTATTGATTGTTATCCAATAATGAATCCAGAGGAAATTCCATCCTTTTTAGCTCCAACTACTCCAACTGTCATGGGATAGGTGATAGTTACAATTGATTTATGTTTGATAACTTGGTGTGTTTGACAACCTAAACGTTCTATACTAGTGCTAAAAGGTTATCCATGTGCACCGGTGCACAAGTTTTCTGAACTACTATCAAAAGTGAAAATTGTGAACCAACAACGTTGCGTCATACTTATATGTGCACTGATATTAGTGTAGCTATAGTTGAGAGTGCACCAACGTTGGCGCATGACTATCTTTTGACTACATCAGTGTTTTTTCCTTTCTTTTTTAAATTGAAAGTTATATTTCCGTATTTATAAATACATGTTTCATTTAACATATTTTTTTATTTTTATTTTTTGTATGAGACTGATGTATTTTATATATCAATCATGTAGCAAAGACATCAGCAGAGGGAGCACCAATAGGCATACGAGCAACAGGAAAACCCATGCATTATGGTATGAACATGATAGGTGAGACAGAGGGAGAGGGATTTATATCCTCACCCCATTACTATAGTGACCTGAGCTCTCTTGACGAATGTAGACCTCCTCAAGTACTATGAGGAGGCTACATCCCTAAGGTCGCACTTTGTCATTTTGGCACAATTGATCCGCCGATGGACTGTCTAGGAGCAGGCTTTCCATGTCAGTCCTAGGGCATGGTATAGGCCCACTAAGGAGGACATATACTTTATCGGTAGCCTATATAGGAGTGGGGGGATTTTCAGCAGTTCCTTGATGTCCAACACAAGGTTGAAGCTAAGAATCATTTTTTGTACACTCAAAGGTATGTCGGGCCTCATGCAATCCATCCATCATATTTTTAGGTCCGTGGTGGATGACTTTGGATTTATTCTTTTTCTGCAGAGGAGGTTAGGTGACTCTCATTATTAGTCACCACCATTGCACACTTTAGTAGTGATGAGTAGCACATTAGTTGCCATCTTTTGTATTATGTTTATTTTTTTATTCCGGTGCCACGTTGCATCAGATGGTATGCCATTTTTTTCAGGTGGCTTTGCATTGCTTTAGATAGATGTTGATCATTGAAACATGGGAGGGTGATGTTCCCTTTCTCTTTCGTTATTTTATTTATTTTTTGAGAGGTTCCTAGAGACGATTCCTACATTTTTTCGTCACCCTCCTAGGCCAATCACTAAGGTATGGATGTGCATGTGGAGGCTACTGCTCAAGAGGGGCCTGACAAAGTTTTTGGCTAGAATTTCTTGCAAGGCACTAGCACTATTGGCAAGTGAGGATGACGATGAATTTTTTGCATTGACATTTTATATGCGAGGATTCATTAGATAAGGTGTCCCAACATCTTCTTCACGGTGACTGAGCCTCCAAACGATAGAGGTAAAATTAGTGTTTTCTTTAAATTAATCAACTAGTTCATTTTCTTCTTTTAATGAATTAGAATAAAATTTATTTGTTTAATTATTTATTTGTACTATATATTTTGTAGATATTGGCACATTCGATGGCGACATGCCTCCTCCCCCATCGAATGTTGGAGGAGATGAGAAGATGGGCAATGCCCAAGAGGGTGAGGCACATCCTCAAGGGGGGGTGGGCATCTCGAGTTGTAGGGATGGTATGTGAGTTTGGATGGACTACTGTGGCATATTGGCCATAGTTTTATTTGATGCAGGAGTCTGCCCTATGGAGGCTTCACTCAATGAACCTATGAGATATCACATGCATTCGTGGCATACTAAACAATACCCCTAATTTGATTACATATTGGAAAATACCTCTAAAAATCAAATTATTTAACCCCATACCAATACGAACCCAATATACCTTCCCAATTTAAAATAACCCTACTTTCACTAGATATTGTAGGTATCAATTTTTTCTTTAACATTTTTTTATACCCCTTTATATTTTTTCATTAACTTTGAGCTCCAATTTTTATACCTGCCCATATAAAAAATCTTTATCCCCTATCATATGCTCAATATATTATATCATTTTTTTCTTAATATATATCCCCCAATATGAATGTACATGGTATGGTATTGCTACCCTGGTGAAAGCCCCATTGATATATCACTGCGGATCCTAGTTTTGTGGGATTGTACAAGGATTGTCCACACGAGATGATGTTTCTTATGCAGAATATCATCAATGCTAGTAGGGTATTGAAAACGATGAGGGATTTATACCAACATCATTCAACAATAGATACATCATATGAGGGTGGTGATGATGATGATGATGATGATGATGAGGGTGATTATGATTTTTCTGGTAGTACCATCGCATTGAATCATGACCGTTAGGGTGTTGGTGATCCTTCTAGTAGTACACTTCCTTGTTAGTCGCCTGATGATGAGATGCTAGAGTTAGAGGATGTGCCTCATGTTTCTCTTGAGAGAGAAGACCAACTACCTCCTCCTCCACTTTAGAGTTCCCTAGACCATGTTTAGGGTGCAGAGGTAGTTGACCATCCACTGTCTTCTACTCATGTAAACCAACCACCTCCTTCTCCACATCAAATGAGTTGGATAGAAATTGATCATGCGGTAGTTGACCATCCATTGTCTTCTACTGTAGACCAACCTGGCACTATGTTTGTTTTATCAGATATTTGATTGCACTTATTTGACTTGATGCATTTATTTGACTTGTTTGTATATATATATATATATATTACATTTTTTTTGTTCATGTTTATGTACTTGATTTATATGTTGGTGTTGGTGTTGATGTGTATATTATTAGATCATGTTAGATATGTTCATTTAATATGCTTGCAAATAGATGTGTATGTGATAGCAATTATTTGACATGAGATTTATATTAATTTGAGGATGTGTGTGGTGATGATCTTAGATTAGAATTTTTATGTTTTGTTAAATGTGATCACAATGATGATGCCCTGTTAGATTATTAGATTTGTGTGCTAGCTAATGATGCTTATATGAGATAGAGGTGTATATAATCAGATCATGGTATTGAATTCGAATGTGTATCTTAAATGAAGTTTATGATTATTAGATGGTTATCATCATGATGTCTATTTTTATGAAATAATACTTTTATATATTATGTAATGGTGAACTTATATCAAACTTTTATATATGAAATTGCATACAAAACCGCTTACTTTAAAAAAAATGCACATACATTTTTATAGATTACAAAGTTTACTATTGCTGAAACTATAATGATAAAATTAGGTTGATATGGATTTAAGTCAGTATAATATATATGTATTTGAAATTGAAATATTTTATTTATAATTCATGTTCTTCACATTAAAATGTTAAAATATGCCCCCTCATAATATTTTTCTCTATGTATACATTTAATTTTTATTATTAATAATATTTTGTAAAATATTACATATCAAACGCATATTAAACATCGAAAAACTTACAAATATCTCTCATACATTGAATTATAAAGAAACTATTAATGGAATAACAATTCTCTCAATCTTTCTCACTAAAGTGAAAATATAAGAAAGTTTTCAATCTAAATTACTTTACTTGTATCCATATAGAGTATCCATAAAATTATGCTATTTAATATGGACATTGAAATATTTTACTTATGCCCCAGATGCGGGTGGTAGCTAAGTCATTAATGCACATTGGCTACCAGACAAGCAGGTGGCTAATTCATATGGCAACCCGCGCCTTCGCCTATGGGGAATTATGGCAAGTTTTGGCTTTTTGGTTGGTGCCATTAATCAATTTGGAAACTCGAGAAATTTTATGCAATTTCAGAAATATGGAATAGAGCCCCCCACATACCCCTATTTGGCCTCTTAGTTTCTCTTGCCATCCTTCTGCAACAGATTCGAGCCTTTGCACTGCCACAGGAAGACGTTGCAGATTCCTCTACTGCGTCAACCTGGGCAATGGTCACCATTTTTCTCAGTCCTTTCTCTGCCACCTACATTTTGAGGTCTTGGCCCCTTCCTCTGGTTTGGATTTGAATTCCCCTACTCCCCACAACATCCCCTCTACCTCTCTTGGCCCGCCTCCTAACCCTACAATTCACTGCTCGCTGCAACTTTCTAGATGCAGAATCATGCGCCGTCGACATAGAATGAGGAGCAGGCAAGGCAGTAGTCGGGGCAGCACCACTCGCCCTTCATCCCTTCCCCCTTCTTTCTCTAGTTCCCCATCTGCCTCCCGTCCCCCTAGCTCCTCCAATTCCCACTTCCTTAGCAGATACCTGGACACCCGTAGTGGCCGTGGCAAATTTGGCAGCAGTGAGGTTCGACGTTCACGGGGATTTTCCCAGTACTCCACTACCAATGCCTCCTCCTAGCCAGCACAATTCCATTTTCACTACTCCATGGATAGGCCTCTCATAATTGCCACCGTCATGGTGGATTTCAGAGAGGTCTCTGCCTCTAGTCCCGAACCAAAGCTCAACCAGGAGATTAACCAGGACTCTCGTCAACTCAGAATCTTTCAAGGGGAGCCTAGCTCTAGCCACCCATCAAGAGACATGGACAACCCATCCAGCAGTCGACAGAAGACTCCGGGAGGCGAAGCCACCTGCAAGGACAAAGGAATTCAAATGGAAAACACTACAGGTGGCGGGCATGCAAAGAACATTGATTCAGAAGAATACGGCTGGTGTCCGATTGTGGAGGAAGAGCCAACAGAAGCCACCTTGCAGCTGCATGCCAGGTCGCATGTCAGGTCCTGAGTCTGGTTTTGCCTTTTTATGTTTCCAGCGCAATTTTTAATTTTGTTTCATGTCGAATCAATTTTTGAATTTTGTTTCCAGCTTGGGTTACAAACATTGGTTCTCATGAGGTGGTTTTTGTGGAGAATTTTGCACTAAACTGTGAAATTTATAGTCTTTTGGTAACAATTTTTGAATTTTGGAACTGTAGCCCCTGCGAGGGTAAAATGACCTTTCCTAATCTCGTTCTTGGACTAGTTTCACCAACTGGGGCAGTAACGATATCTAGGCTTGATGTTCAAAATGGTCATATAACTGACCCAGTACCGTTGAGGCCGGAGCCTCTTTGTATATTATGTCTTTATTAATAGATCAGTTTTACTTAGAAAAAAAAAAAAAAAAAAAAAAAAAATATATATATAATAATATATTTATTATATATATAAATATTATATATATATATATATATATAATATTAATATTACTTATGGTTTCAGTGAAATTTTTCTTATAAGTATATTTTTGTTTTAAATATCACATATAAATAGAACATAGAATGAATTGCACATAATGTAATATCAATAGTATTATTTATTGTCATGTGAAAAAATTACATTTCTTCCTTGTAGTAAAAAGTAAATTATACATTTTACTCATTATATTTCCTGCTCATAATAAAAGACAAATTATTATGTTTTACTTTGGGTTACTTTGTATCTCAATATAAAGTTATATAAGTTAAGGTGTAAATTGAATTATTATAATTATAGCCGGCACTAATTTCTTTTATTATTACTATATTTAATGTTTTAATTTAAATTATTATTTTACTATTTTTAAAGGTAATGTTATGCGACAACATCTCTCCCATGCTAAGCTATAGAGTGCCTCTAGGTGAAATTAATTTCGATTTAATATAACTTAAAAAATTCTATTTTTATGAAATTTAATTTATTGCTAAAGTTATGATATTTTCAAGAATTTAAATTTAATATTTATTGCAACTCTTACAAATTTAAATTAGAAATTTCTCTCTCTAAAGATGAGGACCAATAAATGTAACATGATAAGTACTCATATGAAGTTACTTGGAGTTGCACATTTCCTCTATTGAAAGCTTTCCCTCAGAGACAAGTGAATTTTTTTTCTAGTAATAAGACATAAAAATTTAATGCTATTTTGGTTCTTTATTTGACATGGTTTAAATTTAACTCTTTTTAATAATAAATGAGTTAAATAATACAAAAATGATAATAAATTAGACTTAAACTTTTGACAAATAATATATTTGATTATCTCTTAATAAACAACTCCTATATTATTATTTTTTCCACATACTTACCACGAGATAGTCACTAAAATTCATGTTTTTCACCTTTCTCATAGCTAATATTACATCATGTTCACAATGATAAATACATGTGTACTTTAAATAATTTAGTTATAAATACATAAAAAAATAGATATTTATTTCACAAAATCTAAATAGGAGACAAAAATGCATCACCAACTCTATTTGAAAGTCAAACAAGTGCCTCTTAATTACCATCACAAATGGGTGCACTTGACATGTTCCTATTTGAGAAGGGTTGTGATCTTGAATCTTTATTATCATATATAATGTACACAATTTGAAATAAGTAAAAATGTTTCCACTACAAAAAAATGTGCAAAACCATTTGCGAATCTTATCAATTATATTATGAAATGTCAATAAAACGAATTAGAAATTAATATAATTAGTGAAATAATGACAACAAAAACATACAAAAATAGTATAAATGATGAAATAACATAAGTACATATCACTCTCTATTGTCATCACCCTAATTATCTTCCTTTCTTGGCATGATAATGTTGTTGTTCTAAAAAATGTGTTTTGATCTAGGGTCGTGTATTAATATGAGCCACCAATCCCTATCCAATACATATGGGTAAAAGAACACTTGGTTGCAGTGTTTTGAGAAAACATAAGGCTCCCTAGCTTCATGCCACATCTTTCTAGAGTTGATAGATATCAACCCATTATCGCGATCTTCCTTTAAATTATTTGAATCAGAGGTGTCCCACCACTTGAACCTAAAAATAACACATTAGAAGGAAGAGAAGACCACTTGAATGATCTCTTATATAAATTCAAAGAAACCTGATGTCCCCTGCATTAGGTTTTGATCGTGGTGGCTAGCACAACTATATTGGTCGAACTCAACTTCCACTCCATAGTCTTTTGTCACGCATCCATCATCGACATCCTTCGTGTGAAAATGATGTCCATATGCCTACATATATGGAAACGAATGCACCCGTAAAAAAAGTAAAAAAATCACAGTGTCATGTGTCTAATAACCAAAACATAATATATATATGTGTGTTTGTGTGCATTACAATTCAAAGATGCAATATGAAGTTAAAACTAGACAAAAAGAGAATATAATTACCAAGTTGTTGCACACAATTCCTATGTTTAGTGCATCTACTTTGGCATGCAATTAATGACTAGATGCATCGTATTTCACTCTGACTTAATGAATAACCCAATTGTTAGGGGATGTCATTGAAATATTTTCTATTAAACGATTAGGATAAAGCACACTTATAAAATTTAACCATTGGAATTATTTCCTATCACTGTCCCATTTCCTCCTCTTATCTTCATACAATGCGACCCATGGTTGTGTAACTACCATATCGTAAAGATTGAATTTTTTGATGGCTTCAATTTCTAAATTTGTTGATGATTAAATCAAACCAACATATATATTTATTTAGTACGTATGATATCAAAATATGCATTAACATTAAGTTCAATGATAATAGTTACTGTGTAGTAATTTGACAAATGATAAAGCCTGCGCTTACTCTTTATCATGCGCCTCTTTCCATTCATTTCGAGAAGCTCCCCTTCTCTTTTTTCTTCATCCCAAATCACCGCACCTAGTGTGTTGCTGATCTACTTGATGTAATCATTGGAATAATAGAAATACTTGTACGATATATGCCCATCTGCCATATAACCCTCGATTTTTTCCCTTTATCAAACAAAACTTTTCAATTTTTTCAGGTATCTCTCTAAGAAGAACATCCAACGACAAGAAACAACCCCAACTAATTAAAAATCATCTACTACATGAATTAGAAGATGAACCTGCAAGTCCATGAAACTCATTGACAACTCCTCAACCATACAAATAATCTTAGCTTTCTCCTGATGCCACCATGGAATGTTATCCATATGAATTTTTTTTATGTGATCAAACATACAAATGCAGATAACTTAGATATGGAACATTGTAGGTCTTCGGGGAAGTCATGGTTTGCACACCCACGCATGAGTAGAGGATAATGAAATCACATAGTAAATAGTACATTATACAAAAAATAAATATAAATATCCCATTACATAAAAAAAAAAAAAAAAAAAAAAAAAATCATTTTTTTGACATATGTACTCTTATAAGGTTCAAATAGTCAGGCAATTTCAACTACAAAAAATCATCTTCCATAGTGAAATAACGTTGTAGTGAAGACCCATATAAATAAGGCACCCTCACACTCATTATAACTCCCTTTCCCAAATAAATATCATCTTTCTTTAAAATCCATGGGACATCACCTTCTTTGAAAGACAAAGAGGGACCATCCTATCCTTTAGTTTCTTGTCTTCGATAATGTTTATTTTTATTTTTGAAGGAACAAGATCTCTCCTAATAGCCAATGTGTCACTTTATTTCAATGTTACATGCCTCCACAAAGAATATTAAACATTTTTAAATATATGCATGGGATCTAGTATGTGGGAAATATTAAGATGCTCCCAATATGGGAGCTCATAAAAGAAATATTTCATTTTCATCCCAATGAGAAATTTATCAACATAGGTGTTGAATAATTCTGGATCATCGAACATAGGATCCCCATTTGAATCGAACATTTCTGCAAACTCCTCCTTCTCTCTCTCATATGAACTAAGCCATTCAACTAGTGTCATTATTGCAGGCCTTTGGGATCTCTCTGGTTTACCAAAAGCATATGTTTCTCTTCTCTAAGGGTGTTTTTCTAGGAGGAATACCTTGGAGTAGTCATACACTAGCTTTCATAGGTGGTCATACCGTCTAGCCTTTATTGAAGATCCACAACATTTATATCCATGATACCATTTTGTTACAAGACTTGCAAAATTATTGTATTCAGATTGACACATTAGTGACCATGAATATTTAAACAATTGCAACAAATTAAATTAATATGCTAAATAATATTGTTACTAAAAAAATCAATAAGAATGTGATTCACCAAAGAAAAATCCTAAGCTTGGATAATTATGTATGGTGTAAGCACATATGCCATACAATGTAAAACTCCTCTGTGTTGCGATGGGTCTTCATACATCGTACACATATATCCCTTTCCATAATTCCTTCAATTCCTCTACCAATGGTTGTAAGTAAACATCCATATTCTTCACTTGTCTTCTACCAAGGACTACGAGAGCCAACACAAGATGTTCATTCTTCACAGAAAATCATGGGGGGATATTGTTATTGATCACTACTACAATCCAAACAAAATAATTGGTGTTTTGGAAGGAATATGGCTTGACACCATCCATGGCTATGCTGATTCGTAAACTCTGTACTTCATCCTTGAATTTTTCAAGCCATGTATCCTCTATATGCTTCATGGCTATTGAATTTGTTTGGATTCACATAACTCTTGATTCACTTCTATGTGAAGAATGCCATCCTTGCAACATAGATAACTCTTTGCAATGAAAGAGTCTTTGAATCCTTGGGATTATAGGCATGTGCCTCAATATCTTTTGATGAGGACCATGTGATTTACCCATTTTTTAATTACAGTACCTATCATGCCCACATTTTGGACATATCTCTTTGTCTCCGTATTCTCATATATATAGAATACAATCATTTTGACATGCATGATATGATATGTACTTAAAAACCAAGATTTTCAGCAACTAATTTTCCTCTTCACAACTACCCGACAAGAGATTATTACTTGGGCGAACCTTATCTTTGAATATCTTGTAGTTGCTTAGGAATATAATTATACAATGTCAATATTTAAATTCATAAAATTGGCCATTTTTGAATTTGATTGTGAGAAAAAATATAAGGCACTTGATCAATCAAGCATGTCAATTACCTCAATATTGCCAAGAAACATTCATTCGACATGAAAAACTTTTCTTTCACATTGTACAACAACACCATTGTCCCAGCTGAGAAGACTTTGCCTTTTCATCAGTTCCCACGAGAAGGGTGGTGGAAGAAGAGTTCAAGCTTTCGAATAGGGTATCAGTGATATGAGCATCATACCCTAGCTCATCATTTTGGACTGCATCTAACAACATTGCATCCATGGAAGTCATATCCCCTAAGTAATCATCCATACCAACCTCCTCTTGCCAAATTGTGATGAAGAACTACTATTGTTGTAGCTATTCCTAATTATTGAATCTGGACATAGTGGGAATTGAATAGGTGTTTGAGTCAACCATTCTTTGTGTGCTTCCTCTCTGATTCTAGCTCTTAATTTAACCTTCTCTCGATTTGACATTGTAGTGGGGTGCTCCAGAAGATGGTAGGTGGGTTGCGCATCATCACTATAATCCTAATTTCAAAAAATATTGAATGTCATTAGTACAATATCAATGATATTAGTAAGAACATCAATGCAATTGGTTTGTTCAAATTACATTAAACCAAACAATTATTACCATTGTTGATCTAGGACTGCACCTATAAGATGTCATGTTCCAATTGGTAGGGTGAAGAGGCTATCCATTTTCATCTACCAACTTCTTGTGATATGCTTCTCTTGATAAGAGCTTCCAATGCTTTTGAAAAATATGGAGAAATATTTTATGCATCTGAACTCGATTTTGAATCAAGCTTCTACAAATTTGGATACATTTTTATTCAAATTGACATGTATTAAAAAAATCAATTCAATTAGATAATCAAAATATAAATAAAATTTGAACTTATTAGAGATAGAAAGGGAGAACTCCATGAACGACTTTGATTAGCAATATGGAACGAGCTAGAATTTGGAGAATTGGCCATTTGATATTATTGAGATTTTGTCTCTACATTTAAGAAAAATTAGAAGTAAAAAATTGTGTCCATATCCAGAATTAATTTCGACAACCATATAACCACAATCTGAATTTCAATATATTTTTCAAACCATTTTCAAGAATAAGGTGACTTTATGCAGAAAATGTATAATATGAATGACTTTAATTGATGTGGATGCATTCTAAATGATAATTTGAGATTAATATGCCATTTTATGTGAAATTAAAATTTTAAATAGCTTTTAAACCAAACGGGTGCACTTATCAGAACAAAGCGCACTGACACGTTTAAATTATTAACAACACTAGGGCATCCAAATAATACCCACACTGGTTTCCAACATTCTGGAAAAAAAATAAAAATAAAAAAAAATTTGTGTTATCATATCGGTTCTCTTCTACAAAAATGAACCGATGCATTAAAAAGAAACACGTTACTTACCTTTTTCCCGTTTTTAAAAATAAAAATGAATTCAACCAAATTGGTTCTCTTATAATAGTTAGAGCACTGATGATTTTAAATAGAAACTATACAAGTGTGTTAAAAAAAATAATCACACCGTTTCAGGATTTCGAAAATAAATAAAAAATTGTATCGTGTTAGTGCATTGAAAAACTTCGCCATGGTGGCAATGTTTGTGCACTTTTTTTGTAAACGTACCAGTGTGTTTGAATATCGAACACACCGATGTGCAAATAAATTGAAAAGAAAAAGTTAATTTTTTTTTCTTTTTTCAAATTAAAAAATGAATAGTAATTGTTTTTTCAAAATATAATTTCATAAAATATTTTAAGTAGTAAAAAGTTATTCATCATTTCATTATTTTACCAAAAATTTCAAGTGAGTGATTTTCAAGAGAGACATACAAGGAGCACTGGGTATCAACATAATACTTTGGAGTAGCAAGACTATTAAGAAGATCAGAAGATGAAAAATATGGCGATTCAGTCAAAAACTTGTATAGTAAAAATTTTAAATCTTATTGTTTATTTTAATGATAATTTTTTTTATAATTTCTATTAGGGTTCAATTAAAAGAGAGATCATTTACAAGAGAGACATACTAAGAGAACTCTAGAGCTGCAAAATATTATGTATCTACCAAAAGATTATAAGTTGAAAGGCATGGTGATTCACTCAAAACCCTAGCTCGAAAAAATCTTAAATTTTACTGTTAAAATATTTTACAATTTTTGTTAGATTATTCACAATTCAAACGCAAATTAAAAACCTTCTGTAGTAAAAAATTTACTATAGATTGGACTAATAATTTTGTTCACGATCTTATTTACTATTTAAATTTAATTAAAATTCAATCAAAAAACAAAAAAAAAAAAACAATACTTACCTTAAACCCTTACTTCTTTATGCAATATTTCACATTAGGGTTTAACTTCCTTTACAACTTCACAATTAGGGTTTTTTAATTTAGGTATTTTAGATTTATTTGATTTGTGTACCTTCTATATATAGGGTCTTTGACTTATAAATTAGGGGAATCAATTATTGAATAGATCCAAACCCTATCGACCGTCTTCATTTTTTCTTAAAACAACTATATGTTCCATGATGCTCCCTCTATAATATAACACACTGGTGCTCCATGTTTAATACACCACAGTGAAATATTAGAACACTCTTTGTTATGTCTAGTCTATTAATCATTGCTCTTGGTGTAATGTAATGCACCAATGCGCCTCTTTCAATCAGCATCGTTAAATCATTCTAATGTGTTTATCCTTACAAATCACGCCATAATAATTTAAAATTAATTTTAAAAATTAATTTTCCATGACGGTGTTGAACAATTAAATGTCCAGTGTGTTTAATGCTCTAAATGCAATGGTGCACTTATTTAGATAATCACGCTCGTTGCGAGAGTTTTTTTGGCTAAAAATATTATTTGATTTATTTGTAAAATATATGTAATGACTTTTATATTGAATGCTACAGGTTTTATATCGATAAGCAATGTCTCATAAGGTCTCAAGTAACAAAACTATTGATCGACATAATAATAGCACATCAAAAAAAGTAGAGAAGACAAGTTCTTTGTAAATTGTTTACAAAATTAATTTGTTTGAGCTATATGTAAGTTTAACTAATATGGATTGGTTGGTGTGTGTCATAAAAAGCCACAAAATAAGCAAGGTCGATAATATTATTTATAATCTAAGTGCAGAAGAGTGTAAAAACCTGATAGAAAAATTGCAAAATCTTGAATCAGATGAATGAAAAAATACTATTCAATAGGAGTCTTTTTTTTTTTGAATTTTCATTAATAATATACTTAAAAATATTATATAACATGTTTCAAACAATATATTAATTCATATATGTTAAATTTTCTATGGGGACCAATAGTAAAGGAAAATATCAATGTCCCTCTAAGAAAATCAAAATCATAGAACTTGTAAATGGAGATGAATTGGTCCTTAGCTCATAGCAAGTGGTGCTAGAGGTTAATGAAAAGGGGAATCTTTTTTACAAAACTATGAGGGATGTAATGGAATGAACGTATAGACCTAATTTCCACTTACAATGCAAAAATCAATCCAATGATTCTAAGAACCAAACTATGTCTAAATTATAGGAAGTGTTTCCAAAGAAATGGTCAATGAGACATGTTAGACTTTAGCAAAAACATACAACATCAAAAAAGAATCATTCAAAAGGTAATATTCCTAATTGTATAAAATGATTTTCTAGAATTATATGTATATATTACTACAAACCCTTAATTTATTAATATCAATTTTGTTATATTTAGTTTTCATATATTATTGCAAAGATAGTTTATTACTCTTTTCAGGAAGATTATAAAAATCCCAAATGATTAATGCATTCATATGCTAAACATTATAATAGGAATGTCTAAAAAAGTGTATAAGGATATGGTTAAAGAAATGGACATCACTTCATCACAGGAGGAGTCATCTCAATATCAACCTGCTTGAAATGTATGTAATCATGATTGACTTTGTACATAAAAAAACAAATAAATAAATAAATAAAAATAAAAATTAAAAATAAAAATAAAAAAATAAAATAAAAAATTAACATTAAATATTAATTTTCCAGTATTTTCTTGCAGAAAATAAAACAAGATGGAACTCATTCAACATATAAAACATGATGACAGGAAAGAAAAGTGTTGATTTCAGAGTTTGTGAGTAATTGTTAATATTTCCTTATAACAACTCAAGGTTTCATTTTTGTATATTTTAAGTTCTTTTATAGCAACCATCCTTGAATATCTTCAAATAGGTGCTAACATACAAGAAAGTGGCATCAAGAGAATTGATTGAAATTGGTTTAAAAAGGGTTGTGAGTATATCTTATCATATCAAAAATTAATTATGGAATTTGTAAGTATCTATGTTGTTTTAGTTCTCTAAGATTATAATTAATAGAACAAAAAAATCCTTTATATTAAATCTATGATTTATAACAGGGATTACAACACGTAGGAAACAAAGTATGAACCTACGCTAGAAAAAGACTTATATCAACAAGGCATGAGACTTGGTTTTGAAACCATGTGCATGGCTTATGAGTCACTTGCTATGGTACATTTCTATTAGATATATATTGATGTATATTATTTATTTCATTTTTCATTATTCTCACCAATGTAGATACACTCATTATACTTTATTTTGATGTTTGCAGATGGAACATGAGCAAGAAGAGGAAAAAAAATCAATTCAATCAACAAAACATTCGTCCAGATAACCCAAGTCATGGAAGTAACTCGAGCAATGATAACAGTTCTAGAAGAATGATGATCTATTTGGATATCAATGCAAGCTGCTGTATTTTTTGAACTAATTGGCTATGGAAATAAAACATTTTGTTTAATGTAATGGACATAGTTTCTCCATTGAAAGACAAGGTGTTACTAATAACAATCCCATTTTGTATGAAAATAGCCTCTTATTGATATATAATAAAATGCATTTTAATTTATTCTATTGTGTTATCCAATGTTTTTGTGAAATGTCACACCACTGGTTAAATATATGTATGATTAAATATTATAATGAAGAGATGAAAAATCCGATAAGATAACAAATTATTTTAAACATTATATATAAATGCACTAGTCAAATTTTAATTTATATGAATATTGTTATAAGATATATGTCAAATTTTTTGACGAATAATGATTTTAAAAAATTACAATAATTGCAATGTCATAGGTCGATGTTTCCGAGAAGAGAAAATCTCATTCAAAAAATCAGTGCATGTATAACATAAAAAATCATTGGTGCATTGTGTTATATAAAAGCACTGTGATGACATATTTTTGCATGCCCGATGACTTTTAAGAAAACGAAAGCACTGGTATGTTTATCACTTCAAGCACCAACTTTGTTTGAGATTAACGCCCTCGTACATTGTAATTCTTAACACACGAGTGCTTCTATATAACTAACTCCCCGATACTACAAAATATTATTTCCAACCTAGTGCTTTATGAAAACTAAAAACACCCATCCTTTCGTATAACTAATGCACCAAGGCCTTTGTACTAACAATATGCATCATCATTGCATGTTTTGAAAAAAGCACTGGCACACCAAATATTTTTTGTGTGCCCTAGTGTCAGTCCTTAGAAGAATGCCTCGGGGCCTTTTTATCTCTTAGCACTAGTGTGTTATATATTATGCATTAGTATTCTTTGCATTCAACCCCTTGGTGCCTTTAGTTATTTATGTTGCTTGGTGTTTTTATGTACGTAGCACACCAATGCTACTTGTTCCATTAAGCACACCCAAAAAAAACATCTGCTAGAACCTCTCGCAGCACAATTTTTTTCAATTACGATGAAGTTTCGTTAAAACCTTTGTTATCCCAAACAAATGTTTTAGTAAATATGTTTTTGAAATTTTTTTCCAATTTTATAACACTAAAAGCCTTCACTATAACCTTCACTAGAAGGTGTTTTCCTTGTAGTTCATGGTGGAGCCTTCAAGATTGCACCCTTGGTTACTTTGTAAGGTCATATCGCTTTACGATATTGTCTCTTTAGAGCTCAAACTTCCAATTATGCTTGATTAACCTTGTCACCAAACTATTTCACATGAGAGCATTTTCTTGTAGATTTTCAACACTTGACAAATTCTAGGGTTAGCATTTGATGGGAAAATCTTCATCCTGAGATAAAACCTTAGGGAATTATCACCAAAAATTTATTCAAGAGTAAAGTCACGGAATGGAAAATTAAAAACACCAAGGTTATAATCTTAGGTATTCCACTTGTTTCAACTTATAAACCATTTGTGAATGGTTTATAAGTGGGAATGGGATGCAATAACCCTTATGGGTGCTTACATTCAACCTTCACTTGTTGACACTCCATGCATTTAGCAACAAAACCAACCACCTCTCTTTCAAATTAGGCTAGTAATAAAACCTCTTGATGGCCATGAGAGTCTTTTGGTATCTTGGGTGACTGAAATATGGCTTAGCATTAAATAACTCATTATGGGTCTCTTCAAATCAATATTTTTTTTCGCTTATATTATTCCCTTGAATCTGTTTGGATCATCACTTATGAGGTGATATTACTCATCCTTACAATTCTTGCTATCTTGCTATATTCTTTCATTTATTTTTTGTTATTTCACCTTGTGTTGTCCTGCAATTTGAGCCCACTCTCCCAGGTCCATCCTATAAGAACTTATGGCTACCATAAGATTCATTTGAATCCTTCTGCTAAGTGGATCAACAACCCTATATTACTTTCCCTTCATGTATTTGATCTCAAAATCAAACTCACTAAGAATAACTAGTCACCTAGCTTCTCTTATGTTCAACATAGGTTGCTCAACAAATTCTTGAGCCCTCCATGGTTTGTCATGCAAGTGAATATTCTACTGAGGAGATAATTCCTCCACATATTCAGTGCATGAATAATGGAAGGTAACTCCAGATAATGTGTCACATATTTCACCTCATGTTCATTCAAATTCCTTGACTCATAGCAGACTACATGTCCCTCCTGCATCAAGACTCCACCAAGCCCCTATTTGCAAACATCTATCCATACCACATAATCCTTATCCAGATCTACAATCATTAAAATTGGTGCATTAGTGATAAAATCTTTTAACTTCTCAAAGCTCATTGCACATCAAATTGTCCACTCAAATTTCCTTCTTTTCCTCTACAAGTGATTGGATAGCCTATATTGGAGAAAGTTATGATTAACCTCTTGTAGTAACCTATGACCCCATGAAGTATCTAATATTGTTCACATACTTTAGTTTTGGCCACTCCATTATGGTCTTGATCCTTTCTGGATCAAAGGATATCCTCTTCTTGGAGACAATGTGCCCCAAAGAATGTATCTATGTTTTAAAGAAATCACACTTGTTGAACTTTCCATAAATCTTGTGTTCCCTTAGCAATTGCAATACAACTACTGAATTCTCTTCATGATCTTCCTTGGTCTTTGAATAAGCCAAAAAATCATCCATGAAGACTATGATAGAATTGTCAAAATAAGCATGCAACATGTTGTTCATCAAACACATGAAAGTGGTAGAGGCATCAGTAAGCCCAAACAACACTACCACGATCTCATAATGCCCATATTTGGTCCTGAATGCAGTCTTATGGATGCATTATTCCTTGATGCACACTGGATGATAGCATGGCCTCAAATTGATATTGGAGAAGACTCCTTCTCCCCTCAACTAGCCAAATAAATCATCAATTCATGGCAATGGATACCTTTTCATTATGGTCACTTTGTTTAATTATCTCTAATCTATGCATAATCTAAGTGTACCATCCCTCTTCTTCATAAATAGGACTAGTGCTCCCAATGGAGACACACTTGGATTTATATAGCCTTTATCTAAAATTTATGTAAGTTTTAATTTCGCTCAACTAGTTCAGGTGTACTCGTCATATGTGGTGCCTTGGATGTTGGTGTTTCTCCAAGCATCATCTTATATGGTGCCTTGGATGTTGGTGTTTCTCTAGGCATCAATCTATATGGTGACTTAGATGTTAGTGGTTCTAAAGGAATCAACTCAATTGAAAATTATACCTCTCTATGAGGAGGTAGTCTAAGAACTTCTACTGGAATACATCTACATATTGTTGCAAGACTAGATATCACTTCAACAGTTCACTTTCCTCTCCTTAAGTGATTCTAATGGATTTTTTATTTCTCGAAGCGTGCATAGAAAATAAATGGTAGAATTTTCTTTCGCTTCTCTTGGCTTGGATGGTTGTGATCAGTTGCACCAAAGCAGGCTTTCACTTCCTTTGCAATATCATTCTTTCTCTATCCTAATCCAATAAATCAATTTATTTTTCAAAATAGTTAAATTTGGTCCTATGTGCATGCAACCGATCCACGTCCAACGACATGTTGTACACACCCAATGATAGCACATTGAAGTTTTCCACTGTTGGAATTCTATTTAATACAATTGGGCAAGCCTTCACTAAGTATTCAACCCTCTTCTTTATTCTTGTGGCTAATTGAATTATCCAGGATTCCTCATGTGGTTCTTATCTCAATTGGCATCCTTCTACAAGAATTGGGCTAATGTAACTATAAACAGAAATGGGATCAATAAAAAAAAAATGGTTTGATTACAAATCTTACCCAACATCTCGATTATTGAAGCCTAATGATCTGTATGGCGATTTTCTAGTGCCACGTAGCTCCTAGGCATACCACATGCCACATATCCCACAATTTGTGCTTATTGTGCTTGCTACAACCTCGAACTTGCATGCTTAGGTTGTGGGAAATCCTTCCTCAAGTGATTTTCACCACATGTATAACACTTATATGGAACCTTCCTATAATTGTGGGCTTCTTCTTGAGTAGAACGGTCTTTCCCTAAAATGTTGAGAGTTTGTTGAATCTCTTGAGTGGTAGGGCAGTATGCGATTCCTTAACTATTTTTTGTGTTTTTCATCTGAATTTGGCATTGATTTTAGACTTCAAATTAGATTTAATATCTAACCTACTCTTCGATTGAGCATAACAATGTTTCAGTTTTTTAATGGAATCATTCAACGTCTAATGCTCATGGATCTCAATTTGATCTATGAATGATAGAGGCAACCCACTAATAAAACTTTCAACCCTTTCCTTCTCGTTAAGATATGGCACATATCTCAGTAAGCTATGAACTTTTTGACATATTCCTCATATGACATTTGTTCCATCCTGATCTCATATAATTATTTTGTCTCACAGTCATAGTAGTTGTCTGATAAATATTTTTCTCTGAAGAGCCTTTCAAATTCATTCTAATTCAAGCCCTCTTTAGTTATGTCCCTAACAATCTTCAAATATTCCCACCATATGTCTACTTTTCCTTCCAGGCTATAGGGGGCTACCTTTGCTTTCATGTTCTAAAAATAGTTATGGATTCTAAATAAATTCTTCAATCCAAGTAGCCATGTTGTTGCATCTTTGGATTTCTTCATATCTCCATCAAATGTTGGTGGTTTGGCCTTTTTAAACTACTTGGGAATGTGGTCCCTTTCTCTCTTTCTTTGATGGTGATAATATCTCTTGGTAGTAAAAATAGAAGAGCTACTAGAATGATGTCCATGAATGTTAGTCCTTCTCTCTAGGCTACTTAATGGTGCATTCTCTCTCCCTGTATCTTCACTTTCTCTTATGTACCTCTTCTTGTACTTACTACCATTTGCCCCATTGTTTCTCTCCTTTGATTGCAAAGGTCTCTGTTAGTCTCTATGAATAGGCCCCAACTCATGTTGCCTTTATCTCTGCAAGTTTGAGAGACTTTGCAATATGACTACATTTACCTCATCTTGCCTTTCCTAAGATCTTACCAGCCTTTAATTATCTACTTTAAACCTACTAATCACAAGCCTTAGGGTCATCAAGGTATCCATTAAGTCAAGAGATTCCACCCCTCCCCCTTGGACCAGTTTTCTTTCTCCTTTCCCATGTTTCTTTTGGTTGAAACTATATTCTATCATCTTGTTGTTCATTTCTTTGTCATCAAGATTTATGGTGTACCACCCTTTGCTATTATGGGTGATCTTCATCTTATGTTATGAGTTTTCATGCAGATGAATAACTATTAGGTTAAAAAAAAAATAGACATAAATAAATAAACACAATCGTGACCATGAACTTGATTTTATGGGTTTGTCATGGTGAGTTAGATGTAACAAACAACCACGTCATCACACTATTATCAACCAATCAACAAGTCATTAGCACCAATATGCATGCATGCATTGTCATCAAAATATATCTATCAACACAAGTTGTTAGCTCATCAATAACAACGAAACATATTAATTTTTAGTATCATGCCACATAATTAAATCACATAATGAGCATATCAATTAGGAATGCAGTCAATCAATCACAATCCAGCTTTTAACACCCAAATATTTTCCTTATTAATTTTCTAAAAAACAATGTGATAACCTTTTCTAGGAGATTGTTGTTGTTGGGTCTTGAAAATGTCATTCATTTCCATTACACTTTCACTATTATGTCCATTATATCACCTCCATTTCACCTCCATTTCACTACTATGTCACCACATTCATCCCACTTTAATTATCATTGGGCCACATTTATGTTTCTCCAAACTTTATTAATTTTAAGCCTTTTTAAGTGAATTTGTGGTTAAAAATTAGAAATTAATGTGCATATACTTATACCTAACAAGTGGGTTGAGATTGTTGACATGTGTAGGTCAAAAGGGGGCCTCTAGAAGACATTTATGTGGCACCCTAAGGCCAAATTGGAGTTTGAGTGGAGAGAATCATGGGATCATGAGGATATGTGTCACATCTCCTATTGTATTGAAACTCTAAGAAGGCATGTGTCTTATCAGTTCCTATTTTGATTAGGATTTTAGAGGTAGAGGGAGAGATTCATGGACTTTCATTAATGAGATGGATTCTCATCTTTTTGTATAAATACGAGATCTCTCTCCTTCATTTGTTAGCTTGGCTTTTTAGTTCTTTAGCTTGGAGTTTGTAGTTCTTCCTTGATGGCTTTGGAAAGCTTTGGAGAGCTTTGTTGTACTTTGTAATTTTGAAGAATTTGAATAAAGCTTTGATGTTCTCAACATGGAAGGAGATGTGAAGTAGATGTAATGGAGCATATTAGAATGTAAGGTAGAGTAGATTTTATTTTGTAATTTTGTTTTGATTTCATTCATCTATGTCATTTTATTACTTTCAAGTTTGATAGTTTATATTTTCCATTCATGCAATTTTAATTCATGCAAGTGTGCTCAAATAGTTGATTGTAGATTAGATTTTCTTTACATGTTCTTGTATTTGCTTATTAGTTTTTGCTCGAGATTTTTAATATAGTTTTTACATCAAGTGGTGATCTAAGATTTGCTTCCTCTACTGAACTTTAGCTTTTAATTCCAGTTTTTATGCTTTGATTTCAGTAAGATTTGTTTATTGCTTTTAGCTAGTTTAGATATCAATTTCTTCATGCTACATAATGTTATCTCTAGTGCCTTTAGCTTAACCCAATTTTAGAGGTTAATTGGAAAGTTATCGGATTGTAGGTGAAGTAATTTTATTTTGATTTCATTAATTTGCAAGTATATAATTTAGATATCAGTTATTTATGCTACATGACGTTATCTCCAGTGCCTTTAGCTTAACCCTGTTTTAGAAGTTAATTGGCGAGCTATCGGATTGTAGGTGAAGTAATTGATTTTGCTTTCATTAGTTTGCAAGTAGATAGTTTAAATGTCATTCTTTCATGCCATATGATGGTATTTTCGGTGTCTTTAGCTTAACCCCATTTTAGAAGTTAATTGATGAAATATTGGAATTACGGGTGAAATCAGTGACTAGTTTCCAGCTTCTTTATTTTTGGTTTTGAGTGCAGTAGTTTGGATTTTATTTCTGTAATTAGACGGACAATAGAGACAGTAACCTCATGTTCAGTACATCATCTTTTGCTTGATTTAAGTAGTTGCATATTTACACTTTTGTTCAATTTCTGATTTTATCAATAACATGTTTTGAGATCTTTGAAGTGCTAAGTTTGGAAATCACCATAAGAGGCATAAACCTTGTCTTCAATTCTACATCCATACTTAATCTTTAAAAGTATTCTTAAAACCTTAGACTAGTATTTCCATTTGCATTAAACACTTTAGGAGACCAACAAAAGCAAAACCCCAAAACAACATAAACTATAAAACAACGAAGTAAGAAAAAGGTTAACTAAGCACATATGGTGCACCACACTTCATCAGTTTACGATGCCTGGATTTGTAATTTATGTAGAGCAATTTAAGACATTAAATTGACTAGATAGTTGTGACTTTCTCATGATAGATCCCATCTAGTCCAAGTGTTGAACCTAGATTCTCTGCTACCACTTTGTAATGCGCCACCTCCTAATTCCCACCACAATACAAATTAGAAGGAGGTAGTTACTATGTTGAACCAAAACCTAAAGTAGCATTATGGAAAAGGGGCCTAAAAAATTTGATCTTTTCAACTTCCATAAAACTTCATCTAGATGAATTTATCGCATTCATCTTGTCGAGGTAACTTTGACACTATAAAATTTCATCCTGATCCAATATCCAGCTCAAAATTCATGGCCACTTAAAGTTTTTAATGTCACATCATCAAATCTCCATGTGGTATCCACATGTCCCCATGTGGTTGTCCTAGATAATTCGAACACTGCCATATGGCACTAGTACATTAGCTACAGACCCATTCATGACGAGGTGTTGGCATGGCTAATATGTTTTCCTTTATGGAAATATGCATGTCAAATATGTCATTGATGTCAACATGGTTATATTATCGTCATGATTATAGAACTATTGAAGATGGCTGGAATGATGGTGCAAACATTATAGAGGATAAGGAAGAGTATTGACAACATATTCAGAGGATGTATGGAAAGTGTGAAGTTTGAAAAGTATATGTAACCTCTGTGAGGAAGAGTCATGTACATATGCAGGTTTGATGAAAAAAAAGTCATGTACATGATCGTACCCATGGGAAATAAAAAACTAGGAACTATTCCCATGGTAATCGCCCACAATATTGTGACAACAAAGTCTATTTGATCCTGTCAACAATTACCAACAATAATTTCCAAAGAATTTTCCTATGGTATTGGTAATGAAATTGGATATATAAGGAGAAGGAGATCAATGAGTTGGGGGGTGCATTTGGATAAATTACTCATGTCTAATCTGATCTAGAACAAGTGTGCACCAGAGAGAAAGGAGAAGGTTCAGATTAGACAATATCTGAAAGAGTGTTGAAAACTAATGAATAAGCTTAATTGTTTTTTTAACAAATATATTGATATAGTGGAGTTATGATCTGAATATGTTTGCTAAAATCTGTGCTTTTTGACAATGTGAGTACATAGATATGTGCTTGGCATGGGTTATGTTTGGAGAGATGATTTAATTCAGATATTTGAGATCGATACACGAGTTGTATTCATGAATACCATGGATATACATGATTTTTTTTTATAATAGTCAAGTATACTATATAAATTAATGTGGATGTAACAACCTTGGTGATGAGCCTCAATATTTTAGCAAGAATGTTGCAACTCCTAGGGCTAGCAAATTTACTTTATCAACCCGAGGTTTCATAGAAACTTGGAGGTGACAGTGCTATATACACAACAGATGTATCATTCTACTCATGTCACCTCTCAACTAGGGTACTCGACCATTACGGTTCCAGACTAGTCCTCTATTTGAACTAATGGGATTATGACTACTTACAATGAATGTAAAGCTAGTTCTAATGTACGAAAAGTAAATGGTTGTCTATTTAGGAAATGAAAGCTACCAAACGGTAAATGCTATGAAATGTCATAAATCATCTAGCTATGAAATTACACAAATTACTTGTAGAAAGGAAACTATGCTAATCTTGCAATTGATCATCTAGCTATCAGGACTACTTGAAAATAGGAAGTTACTCTATCATATCCGAACTCTAACATGCATACATTAACTATCTCATTCACATTTGCAAAAGAATTCTTAATTGCGAACTTCATAAATCGAAAAGCTAATTCTATATGATCTTGCAGGAGGGAAAGGAATGGGAAGGTTGGTATGGTTTTCTCTTATGGTCATGGAGGCCAAGCTAAGGGGCTATCCTACTACTATACTAGGCTATCCTATCATTTCAGTTCAAAACAAGGTCAAAACAAGCTACTACAGGATTTCTACAGGAAACTGTTACAAGATGTCCTGAACTACTATAAGAAGTTAGCTGAGAGGTTTTGGATGATAAGGATGGTGATATCAGGTGTTGGAGGGGTGCATGAAATTTTTAGAAGGTGTAGGGAAGGTGAAAAATGCCCAAGGTAAATCCCACCACCCCAAGTAGGTCAGATTTTCCTAAGGCAATTTTCTCATAGAGGCTGCAAAACAGAGGTTCAGACTATGGGTTGGTATGCCTCGACAAAAAGTGGAGAAGACCTAGGTGAAGTTGGTTGGAGGAGTCCCTTCCTATAAATCAACAATCCTTGCAATAAAATATGATTCTCTTTTCATTTATAAATCACTACATATCCACATGGAAAAGATGAGTTGAATTTGAGAAAGTTGATCTATCTATTGTTAAGGACTAGTTCTATGAAATGGATTTCCTTTAAAGCTACATAAAACTTAAGGAACAAGATAACAACCATTGATGATTCCAAGAAATCATAAAAAATTATCTAGCTAAGAATGAAACTCAATCTATGCAATAAACAAAAGGCAAACTATGTTTCTGGGCTTGTGATAGTGGGGTCCTCTAATCATGATCCCACGAGGGAGATGAGATAGGGGCCACTGTCATAAGATTTTCTGGTATAATTTCCTCCACTAAACTGCAATGCTAATCTACCTCTTTAAACTAATGGAAACAAGGTTATGCAACAATTTAAATAACTTGAAAAAAATAAAAATAAAAAAATAATTACTAGCTAAAAAAAAACAAAACAATTTAGCAACTAACTATCATTCTAAGATAAGAATACAACTACAAAAGAGGAACTTCTACTATTACCATTGGGCCCTAACCCAAGAGCTTCAGCCCTCTGAGTCAACTCAGTGTTGGATCAAAAAATAATTTCTTATTATCATAAAAATGTCAAGTACATCATAACAATAATAGTAAAAAATGTTTTAGTTAAAAATGGCCTCTTGGCTACAAAAAAAACTCGAATCCTAATGAGTCTCTTGCATATTTTATTTATACAAAATGGGATCTACCAAAAACTCCGTAGAAAATAGGGATAATTGGCTCCCTAACTCGAGAATAACTCTTCCTTGACTGTCACTGGCTTGGATTCCAATAGAGTGGAGGAATATTCAAATGATTTGAGGAGTTAATGAGGGACACCAACTCCTAAAATCTCTCTTGCTTGCCTACTCCAAATTCCCACACTTAAGTCAACCCAAAACTGCTCCAATTCTTTCATTTAACACACATTAGGCCACATGATATAATAACTTACCTTTATTCTTCTCACTAAGAAAAATATAAAAAAATATGTAAATAAATGTGGAAAAAGTCAATTTAATAAGCTGGAGAGTGGCATTGTGACCCATATATTTTACCTATTGATGAGGCTCATGGTCATCCCCTACTAAAATTATTTCTCATCCTCTGAGAAACCTAGTCATCTATATCCATATCTTCATAGCCCTGGTGGCCTCTCTCACATCCCAGGCTTCTGTGGATGGTGTCTCTTCTTTAGGATAAAACCCTGCATTTTTCTTTATCTCCTCCCACTGCTTTATTTTCTCTTCTTCCTTTTGACCTTCCAGCAAACCCAAAAGCAAAGGTGGACTAAGCTTTAGTCCAATTCAATTGATCTTCAGTCTTTGAATTGCCTTCTTATACATTGGTGTCCTTTCCAATGAATTTCTCAATCTCTTAGGAGAGTGGTACTCCCTGACCCAGAGACTGTGTGGCAAGTTATTCCATATCCTTTTGCATGGTTCTTGGATCTTAGTCCCCAATAATGTTAAAGTGTTCTCAAAATGGGATATGGCAAGTTCTTGGGTAGCCACGTATCTTGGTGCAAGTTTAACATCATTGGAAATGATGTTGTGGTTACTAATAACATCCATGGAATTTATTTGTTTTGCTCTGATGTAGAGGGGATCTATTTCCTCTTTTTCTACTATTCCCTTCACCTCCTCAGCCCTCGCCTCGTCATGACTCATCCATGATGTAAGGGGCATCAAATGGAAGTCCCCCAACTTTGTGTTGGGGTCCCACACATTGAAGTTTGTCAAGGCAAGGTTGTGTTGGTAGAATTTAGATAATTTGGCGTTGTCTTCTAGGGTGCTCTTGTCACATAGCTCGATGAATTACATGTAATCTTGGAGTAGCATGGTCCCTTATTGTGCTAATGTCTTAATTTGAAACTGCATCCATTGATCTTTGAGGTATAGTGCATATGAGTAGGATGGAAGCCTACATTGAAGTACATCCAGGGAGAGGATTTCCATGGTCGCTAATTGGCTCTCCTTATCTTTCAACTTCCCCTTTAGCCATGTGTTTTCTGCCTACAACTATGTTTTCATGGTTCTCTCTCTATCTCTTAATTCACTCAACTTGCTGCCCATCTCTAGGATTTTTTCTTCCATATGGACCACATCTTTTACTTTCTTTGAATTAGAAATTTGCATCCACCAATGTGTCCTTCCTTTTTCTTTTTCAAATTCAAAGAAGAGAGGGATTGAAAATTTCTATGGTATTACTCTGCCTCCCTCAATAGAGTTGTAGTAGGAGCTCAGATTTGGTTGTGGGCTAGGCTCCTATAACTTTGGAAAATGTCCCTCAAATGTCTTTGGAGAAGCTGCCCCCTTTTGTACCTATGGTGTTGCTTCCTTGCCTGATTTCTTCCCCTGCTGATCTTCTTGTGGCTTTTTCTGTCTTTCCTGTAGTGTTGTCATTATTTCCTATAGCACTGTTTGGGGATCTTGTACCAAGCATTTGCCTTTACATTGAAGGGTTACAGGTGCCTTGGCTTGCTTAGATGATGTTGACTTGGTAATAGGATTCTTGACATAGGTGATGGTAGCCTTTGGGGTTCCTTCTATTGATGTGACTTTCTCAACCTTCATTCCCATGGACTCTAGCTCCTCTTGATTGCTTGGTGATTCTTCAATTATTATGGGGGTTTTTGTTGGTTTTTGTGGCTTCCCCAGCTTAATCCTAGTACTTCTTCTTGCTTCGAAATATAGGGGAGTCTACATATTCCTTTTCCTCTTGGACTTGATGGGTGTGCTCAAGGTAGCCAAGGCAATAACTACCTCCTCTTTAGTGGGTTCTATAGACAATATTGGGGATATCTCCTCTTCTTCAAATGAAATCTTTTTCTCAAGGTTGGTATCTACATTCTTCTCCTCCTCTCCTTATTTGTTTTTTTCTTCCTCCTCTTACTTTTTTTCTTCATCTATTTTTTCTTCTCCTTCTTCCTCCTCTTTTCCTTCCTCTTCTTCTCCTTCCTCTTCCTCCTCTTCCTCTTCAACACTCGAGGTCGGGGTCCCACCATGTTCAAAGGCTTGGGTTTCAACGAAGGCTTCTCTGTCCATGTCCCTAATTGTGGACCAAAAAATACGAATTCTCAATTGGCTTAAGGCATCTTCCATTATTAGCTTGATGAGACCACGGTGTGCTAATTGTTGGTGCTTCCCTTCTTTCACCTTCTTACTCATGTCTATAATGGATTGTCAAAGGAAATAAGGCACATTCAACCTTTGGTTTATGGGTACTTTGTCTCTTAACATCAACTCATGGAGGAGTTTGGATTGGTAACCATATACTACACTTAGTCTCCCTTCACAACGAATCTACTTAAGGATGTGGTAGCTCACCTCATCTGATGGATAGGGAAGGTTCTCCCTTTTAACCCCATTTTTGTCTTCAATTGGATTTTCATCATTTAGGAAGAAATTTTTCTTCGAAAAGTTGTTGTTAGCCTTGTCCTCTGTTGTCCATTGAATCCCTAGAGGAAGTTTTGTCACTCTGTTGATCACATCATGGTTGATGGTAATGGAAAACCCTCTCACATAGTGGTAGCACTTATTCTTACTTGAGGGTTTAGTGCCATGGAAAACACATAGGTTATATCATCATTGTATCCCTTGAGAAAATCAAAGAAGCCTAACCATTAATTCCTCCCGAAGATATCTAGCACAAGGGGATAAAGATGAGTTCTTGATGTATCTGTGGGTTCTCTTATATTTAATCCCCCTCCCATTTTCTTCTTTGCTTTATCTAAGTGCAGGAGGGTTTGTAGGATACCTTTAGTATGGATTTCAAGGTGGCTGAGACCTTAAATTCTTTAATGGATGATTGTAATTTATACATTTCCTTACAATGACGAAAATTTTATTATATAGCCATAAACTCTGTCTAATTCCAAAGTTGGCTTTAATTACTAAAAGAGTGCAGAGTTTATCAATTATAAAAGCATGCGCAAAGGAGAGACAAGCCACTTTCTTATCATTGTAATAATTGGGATTACGACAATTCATGATCAAGTTGACCCTAGGCACCCTCTTGTAGACTTCATATGGAGTTCCAGTGCTTCATGTAGCTTCCTGTAGGCTTCTGAGTTTCTTGTAGTTGTTTCCTATAGGATGGCCAATGCAGAGTTCAAATTTTTGATGGCTTCCCAATCTTGTCCCTATCTCTTTGATCTTGAAATGAGCAAAAAATGCATGAAATTTTAGGGTTTACTCTATTTATGGTCAAGGCTCGAAGCGTTGTGATGGCTCGCAATGGTACAATATTTCCTAATTGGGACCGTTGGCCCTCTGTTGGTGATCACTCACTTTCTCCTTGTAATAATCACCCACTCCCCCTTAACTGATTCAACCACATTTTCAACCAATTTCCATTTATGTGACACTCTGATCTGGCATGTTGACTGGGAGTTCACTTTTTGATCATGAGCTGAGGGTGGCCAAGTTAACTAGCCACCTCCAGCTTATAAAGAGACCTTTCTTTCACATTTATACATTTTCCATTATATCATACTTAGGGAAGAGTTGGGTAAGTTTCCGTACATGTGCCTACCTTCTGCTAATTGATGCATGTTGGAGGATTGGCCTTCTATGTTGCTGCTTAGGGTGGTGTTCATTTTATTTCTTCTTGTGTATTTATTCCTGCTTGTATAACTCACTCTTTGTTGGTTCATGTGTGTAGGTGCTTGATAAATCTTCGCTACTACTACTATTGTGGAGCTTTGGCTAGGAGAAATAAGGTATTCAGAAATGATTGCTCTCCTCTTTTCTTTGGCTGGGAAGAAAAATTAGGCTCAGGTTGGTTGTAGGGATGGCACAGGCTGCTATAGGAGATCCTGTAGCTGCTACAAGAAATCATGTATCTACCTTTTTCTTCCCTTTTTTCAATCATTTTTCTCAGAGGGAGGTTGGGCAGTGATGTAGGGGTTGGAGGATGATGGAAGGGCTCTAATGGAGTAGTGAATGGTTGATGAAAGGGAGGACATGTCATCTATATTTTTCATTAATTTTTTGGACATTTTCCTGTGTTTTTCCTTGAATGAGATAGAGCTAGGTATGGATATGGCGGCTTGGACCAAGGATGCATAGATGAAGAGTGAGTGTTTGATGAAGTGTGAGGTCCTTGATCAACCTAGGCTATGGATACATGATGATTTTCTTATCGGGTCCACTTTCCTGTAGCATTTCAAGACATCTTGTACTGCTACAGGAAATCCTGTAGAAAGCCATAAAATACAAAAAACAGGATTTTTGATGCCTGTAAATGGATATGAGTGGTAGGGACATAGTAGGCATGGGTGAGATGGAGTTGATGGAGGGAGAAATAGGATGGAACTTGGAATGTTGTCCCTGTAGCTTTGCATCTTTTGCTACCTTCAGAACCTGAAAAATCATAGAATTTATTAGTGCACAGATTTGAGTTCCCTGCCATGGTAATTTTTTGTTTTTTTTTTTTAAAGACATATAGGCTACCTCAAGAGAGGTTTTCAACCTGATTGCCTACACTAGGCACCTCAAGGGAGATTTTCACCTAGGGATCTTTTTGTTTTTATTTTTTCACTATTGGGCTACCTTAAGGAGGTTTTCAACCTAAGAGTTGGCCTCAAATGCCTCATAGAGGTTTTCGTCCAAGCCTCTTATTGTTTTTTTCTTTTTTTCTTTTTTTCAAAAATTAAATAGCTTTCCAGAACTGTGTGACTTGGAGGCTAGGACACTTCCAATTAGATTTACCTCCATACTAATGATGCTTATGAATTCCTCCCTTAACAAAGGTATTTTGTAAGCTTTCAATCTATATCCATTGGCAAGAAAGGGAATGCCTTCCTCATCAATGGTCTTGATCTGAACAACCCCATTATCGTGGCACTTATCTATTAGGTATGGGCCTATCACCTTGTCATCAATTTTGCTTTGAAGTCCTTGAACCTAGAGTCATATAGTAGAGCCCAATCCCCTTCTTGAAAAACCTTACTCTTAATGTTCTTATCATGCCAAACCTTCCTCTGTACTTGGATAACTTTAGTTTGTAGGAGAGCCTACATCCTCAATTCATCCAGACCATTTAGCTGGAGCAACCTCTCTTGCTATGCCTTTGTAACATCCAAATATAATTGTGTTTCCATTCTCAAGGTGTTGTACTCAATCTCAATGTATAACAGAGCCTTCTTTCCATAGACCAAGTCATAAGGAGTGAGACCAGTGGTTGCCTTCCAGGTTGCATTATAGGCCCAAGTGGCCTCCACTAGTCTATCAACCCAATATTTTCTGCTTCTACTCACAACCTTGGTGAGGATGCCTTCTAATGACTTGTTGGTGACCTCTACTTGTCAATTGGCTTAAGGATGATAGCCAGCTGACTTTGTGTGTTTTATCCTATGCTGCCTCAACAAATTTTCGATCAGATGTGATGTGAATTGAGCTCCCCAATCGGTGACTAGCTCTCTAGGGTACCCAAACTTAGAATACATTCTCCCTTTAGAACTCTACCACTTTCTCCTCTGTTTCTACCTTGACAGCCTTGGTCTCAGTCCACTTTTTCAAATAATCAGCGCATACAGTTATGTACTTTTTCTGCCCTTATGGTGGATCAAGGGGCCCAATGAAATCCATGCCCCACTTGCCAAATGACTCTAGAGTTACCTAATGTTGCAAGGGTATTTCATCCTTGGGGGTAGGTTTTCCCATCATCTGGCACTGATCACATTTACTAGTGTATCTTCTTGTGTCTTGGTCGAGAGTAGGCCAGTAGTAGCCAGCTTGTAGTACCTTGAAAATTGTCATCCTGGCTACAAAGTGACCTCCACAAGGCCCATCATGGCAGGATAGAAGGATGTAAAAGACTTCCTCCACCTAGACACACCTCTTCAAAGTTTGATCTAGGCACAACTTAAAGAGATAGCCCCCAATCCAAATGAATGGGGTGCTCTTCCTTACAATTCTTCTCTTCTCCCTGGATGAAAATTTTGGAGGGAACATTGCAGCAACTAGGTAGTTGGCAATGTCAACAAACCATGGAGAGAGAATTGAAATAGAAAATAAATTCTCTTATGGTAGTTGATCATCAACCATTCCTTCCTAACTTGCAAGCAAATCAAGTCTAGACAAAAGATATGCAACTACATTTTCTCTACTTGTCTTATCAATGAAAGTTAAATAAAATTGTTCTAATAAAAGAAACCATCTAATAATTCTAGTATTCACATCAGGTTTGTTCATTAAGTATTTAATAGCAACATGGTTAGTATGCACAAAGGTTTGATAACCAATGATGTAGTGTTTGAATTTGTTCAAGGAGCGGATAATAGCTAGGAGTTCCTTTTTAGTCATAATGTAGTTCACTTCAACCTTAGACATATTTTTGCTAATGAAGTAAATTGCATAAGGGAACTTGTCATCTATGTAGCCTAAAGCTGCTCCTATAGATTTGGTAGATGCATTAGCATGGGTGTGGAAAGGAAGAGCCCAATTTGAGCCTCTGAGTATGGGTGCAGTAGTAAACTCATCCTTCAATATTTCGAGGGCCTCTTGGAAAATTTTTGACCGGCAAAATTCATAGTCCTTGGCCAGCAGTCCAAATAATGGTGAGGCTACTTTGCTAAAGTCTTTGATAAATCTCCTATAATATCCAACTAGGCCCAAGAAACTCTTGACATCCCTCTTCCTTTGAGGAGTAGGGACCCTCTTAATGATGGAAATATTATTTTGGTCCACTTGTAATCCTTCTTGGGATATTGAGTGACCCAAAACAGTCCCTACATTCATCAAGAATTCACACTTCTTGGGACCAACTGATAGGTTCATTTAAATGCACTTATTTAATACTTTCACCAAGTTAAAGAGAGCCTCCATGAACTCACACCCATAGGGAGTCAAATCATCCATATATATTTCTATAGAAGCATGGACTATCTCCACAAACATGCTCAGAACTAACCTTTGAAAAGTTGCAGGGGCATTACATAATCCAAAAGGAAGGACCCTATAAGTGTAGGTACCCCAAGGACAAGTTAAGGTGGTTTTATCTTGGTCCTTTGGGCTGATCTAGATTTGATTATAACCATTGAATCCATCCAGGAAAGAGAATAACTTCTTCCCTGCAAGAGCATCCAAGACTTGGTCAATAAAAGGTAGATGAAAATGATCTTTTTAGTGGCTTTGTTTAGCTATCTGTAATCCACACAGATCCTCCACTTTCCATTCTTATTTGGGACGAAAACTAGAGGGGACACCCACTCACTATATGAGATGGGGTAAATGAACCCTACATCCAACAACTTCTGTAATTCTTCTTTGATTATCTCTTTGAGGGTTGGTTTTATTCTCCTCTAAGGTTGGTGCACTGGTTTGCATCCTTCATTAATGTAGATGTGGTAAGTTGATCAAGTGCTCAAAAAATAACTCAAATTTGAAAGTTGCTGGATTGGTAAGGAACCTGGATGACTGCATAGTGTTGGTAATCTTGAATTTGATGCAACTGATTCCACCCGAAACAGACTCCATATGACTTCAGAAACGAGTTATGTTCATGTTCTCAAACAGGCGAATTTAAAAAAGAAAAAGGAAAACCGTGTCAGCAGTTCATATTGCTGACATGGCGCTGGCTGGGCAGGGTATGTGGATGTTGAGCTGGTCAACGGAATCCTTGGAAAATTATATCATGCCAAGTGGTACATTTGTACTGGTCAGATTTTAGTGGTTTTTATTGGTTGAAGGAGTGGCCAACCATGGGTTGACATGTGGCCCAACTGAAGGGTGCCACATGGCAGCCTGAGAGGTCACCAAACTTTTTGCTAAAGTTCGGGTGGAGGAAGCGGGGGTTGAAACTGTGGCCTCCCAACACATAATAGAGCCAACTACCATTGCACCACGTGTCATGTTTCCTAACCATTATGATCGTGTAGATTATTTAAAGTTATGCTACAGAGTTTGGATGTTGGGCCAGCACACAGACTTAATTGCCCATGTGAAAACATCATTAGCTGCCAATAGTTTAAGTGACTGTCGAAGGAAAAGGGGCTAGTGTTGGGGGCTAGCCCCTAGGTGAATGGCCCTCCATATGACCTTTCTCCTAATGTTTAGGCCTCGGCGGCCAAATTAGCCATCTAACAAATCCGCATGAATTTCAGCGGATTTGGTGGCCAATTAGCGGGAATTCACATGAAAATGAGGGTTCATTCTAAGATTTTGGGAAATTTGTGGAAGGAATAGTGGAGAAACTAGGAGAGGTCTTAACTTCTTCAATTTTTGACCAAATTGGGAGAAAAAAGAGGTAGTTTTGGGGTAGAAAGCCCAAATATTGTAATAAAGATGTAAAGTCTCCACATTTTGTGGTTACAGAGCACAAAGATGTTAAAGGGTTGTCCACCCTTATTTTTTAAAGTCTCATGTTGGTTGTAAAGATCTACCCATGGTCCGCAGACCATGGGATTGTATAAAAAGGGAGTCTTAGAAGAGTCTAAGGAAAAGGGTAGTAATAGGACTAAGAAGAGTTTTTGGGTAAGACGTTCTAAGTGTTCTCGGGTCTTAGCATTGGTAGAGGCTCTACAGCTGAGTGCACAGAGGCCTAAGGTGGAAGTCTACAGTTGAGTGTGCGGACCCCTGTAGCTGTGTGTGCAGGGTGGATGGAGTATGTACAAAACTTGAGATATCAATAAAGAGAATTATTCCGCAAATCATTGTGTATTTTGTCTTTGTCCAATGCGTCTAATTATATTATGATATGATTTGGGTTTACATTATAATGCTTATTTAATGAGAGAATGTATTTGATTATATCTGTTAATTGAATGCGAGAAAGAATATAGGTTTACACAAAGACAACTATAAATGCATGGTAGATTAGGTAACACTTAAGATAACATGGGAAATTATACAGTAACATAGAGACAGAGGCACGTAAGTGCCTGGACCTTGGGTTAGGGTTGCGCGAAGATCAGTTGGGTACCTTCGCGAATGTACTGAAGGACAGAAGAGAAGGAACATCAATAATCCCTAAAATCTTATCAATCTGTATGAAGATAGGATCAGGAAGTGTGGATCGACATCACTACCATCTCAGGGTGTGGAAACTTGGTTCCTGCATCCTCCCATACTGCTTCATGTGAGACTTTGATGTGTGCTCCACGAGCTGATGCCGAAAGGGCTAGTAGTGTAGGGATTTGCTTCGCTAACTAATGTTGAACCTAGGTCAGGGCCCAACAAACCAACCAATGGTTTTGTTGCCAGGACCTGGATTTGCATGAGAGATGTGTTATTTCGTATCATTGGAATCCAACTAACAAATAAATCGAAACTTGGTTGGGTAGAAAGATCGACGAATTTGCAGTGCAAGAAAACAAGAATCTGTGATTGATGATAGAAAAAATGGTTGGATAGATACCTGTACAAAGAAATACATGAAATATTATTTTGTTCCTTCCCAATTAAGTTATACGAGTGGATTGTGAAGTTGGCATATGATGAAGGAAGGTGGAGGCTTGACAAGCTGATTGTTTGGAAGTCGGGCTAGTAAGGAGGTTGGAAGCTTCCTAAGATAAGATCGTGCATGCTATCAACCATTTTCTCAACTGCATCATAGGAGGATTTGTGACAGAGTTCCTGGTCGATACCTCTATCAGCTACAACAAAGCAAAGAACCTCTTCTTCAAAGGACCGCAAGGTAAGCATTTAAAATCACTGAATACTTGGATTAAGATGGTCTTATGTGAATAACAAGTTATGTGGTTAACTTGATGTTTGGAGCTACGGGAAGCAGAAAACTTTCAGACATGGAGGAAGAAAGGGTCTTGAGTATAGCCCACTGATCAGACCTCCTTTAAGTGATGACAAATGAACACCATAGATTTCTCTCTTAAGCACTAGTCAATTGATAAGACAAGGGTTCCCATGAATACCTACACCACCTCCACCCTGATCGCATGGATTCACACTACCTCCATCCTCGCCTCCACCTCTCACCCCATCATCCACACCATCACCACCCCCACTGTTCAATATGGAAAACTCTATAAAAATACCTATATTCAATGGTGTATGGAATGAGTACCCAAAGCAATTTTGGTTCATCATAAAGGCTGTATGAGAAACTCAGGGCATCATGGATGATCACATGAAGAAGGTGACATTGGTTAGTGCTTTGTAGGATCATGCTTTAACCTGGTACATCAAGTACTCTAATGATAACCAGGGAGCTACACTGGCAGAGATCTAGACCATACCGAATAAAGAATTCAGTAGGCCTAAGTCTGAAGCACAGTCGATTGTGGGATTCAAGGAAATTGTGATGAAACTAGGTGAGACCCCTTGGGAGTTAGATTAGAGATTGAATTGTAAAATCCGCAAGCTAATATGAATTTGACATATGGGCAACACCGTGAATGGCCCATGGCTTTGCTCCTAGTTCACCTAAGGGTTGCGCTGTCACAACAAAAGATTATGACTCAGGAGAATCCTTGGAGATTCCAATGAGACTACATGAAATGTCGACGCAAGGTCCAAATCTGGGGCTTGAACAGATTCATGCACAGTTGCAAAACCTTTGTCTCGAAATGAAAATTCTAAAGCAAGATAGAACTACTCGACCAGAGGCATGCAAAGAAGTTTGGTGCATTAAATGCAAGGGTCGGTGGCATGACAAGGATCACTTCCCAATCTTCATGAACTATGTTCCAACAGGAGGACCAATGCCTCTACAATTGGAGGCCGTGGCAGGGCCAAGTATAGGGCTGGCACTATGGTGTGTATATGTCAGGTAGCAGAGAAACATAGGACTGATAATTGCCATTTGCTATAGAAATTCATACAAACACTGCAAGAACTATTTTGCAATTTTTGTCAATCACTAGGCCATGACGAGTGCAATTGTCGAAGCTACGAATTGATGATGGATAGAACACTCGCATATAGAGTGCAGATGGAAACGTAGCCTCCAGACTAAGGCATTGGGGGAATGTTGGGTAAGTATCAGGGGCACAGTGGAGGCTGAGGTGGAGGAGGGCTTGGGAGAGGGCGAGGGCAGCTTATTTGTTGCAATTACGGAGGCCCGAGACACTACACGAGGGACTATCTAAATCCGACATGATTGTCATGCTGCTATTGCACTTAGTTTGATGATGCAACTGAGGATTGCCCTATATTGTTGGCTAAGATTCGCGAAAGGGGGGCACAACCTCCATAGATCACACAAAATCTCCAGATGATGAGGGTTGAGCCTCACGAGGAAGACCCCAAGGTAAACATTATGCTGTGAAGTGGAACCATGACTAGGGAGGATAAAGAGAAGCAACCTTCAAAATGTGAATGGGTCCGCAAAGCACCAGAAAAGGAGTCTGGGTTTGATTTGGAGCATGCAAAAGAAACATTTAAGGAAGAAAATACACACTTCGCTCGGGCCTTTACCTCATGAAGTCGAGAGAAACGAGTTGAAGAAATGGACCCATCCATGATTACCCCGTTCTTCGAGACCTACATGAAGCTCCTCCATGATAGTAAGGTTGTGAAGGGCTTGCAAGAATTGATCAATCGGTGTGCTAATAAGTATGGCACTACGGGTGAACCGCGTGTGGTCAGGAAGCTTGGAAAGCACAAGGCAAGGACTGGGTGGGAAATAAGACTCACCATGCAAATAGGGGAATATGAGATGGACTAAGTTATCCTAGATCTAGGCTCTGACATGAATGTTTTACCAAAACATACTTGGGAATGAATGCGGAGACCTGTGCTCTAGTGGTCTTCGATACAGTTGAGAATGGTGAATCAACAAAAAATTATCCCAAGGGGGAGGTTGCAAGGGGTCACAGTTGACATCGAGGGTGTAAGTGCACTGGCAGATTTTAAGGTAATAGAGATTATGGATGATAGAAATCCCTACCTTGTGCTCCTTGGAATCGATTGGGCCACTGACATGAATGAGGTAATGAACTTGAAGAAGTTGAAGATGATATTTGAAAACAAGTCGCTCCATGTAGTTGTGCCACTAGATCCTACGGAGGGACCGTGCTATATAGAACCAGTCCGAGATTATGAAAGCAATGACGATATCGACCAGATTTACAAGATAATGGCGCGAGACCAGGATTGGGTGAATTCGACAGTGGATAGATGTATTGCATGGGATCGCAAAAGCTCCTACATGTTAGATTCAGATAAAGAATTGGAGCATTGGAAGAACTATTTGCATGAAGTATCGACGCTACGTTGTAATATGATGACCAAGTCATTGCACTGTGTGTCATCCGAAGTCATGGATCTGCCTCATTGTAATGGGCTAATTGACGTTGATTGCTTTTTGGATGCATTTGAAAGAGAAGTGTTAGATAAACATCGGTTACAGGCCTTGGACGGGGTACTAAGTGCTACGCCTGCAAGATGGTGGGGTACACACAAGGATAGTTTTGGAGATTGGCACGACTATAGGAGGATGATGAGAATACATTTTGGGTAGCCAAAAGTGTGGATGATAGATAAGTATGACGGAAGGGATGACTTCTACGATCACCTGGCCAAATGGACTAAGGCCTATGGAGTGGAGCCTCAACCTAAATGGCTGCATCTATTTTATCATGCCTTGGACATCATACCAATGAATTGGTACTTGGAAACCAAGCTTCGCCATGGCACTGAAGAATGCGACATCCTATGCCAGGGATTTTTAATGACGTTTAGCTTTGAGGATGGGTTTGACTATATTGATCCGATGCTACAGGAGGTTAAAGCAGTGATATTTAGGATACTGTAAGATCCCTTGGACCTGATCCAACCTGATTGGAATACCTAGCTGAGCCATGCACTGGAATGCTATAATGTGATCGTTGAAGAAGAAGACGAGTATCCTCGAAAAGTTAATATTCCAGAAACTAAAGGTCACCGTGAGGTTGAAGGTTCACAGATAGAGGATCTTGACATAACCACTCCATTGAAAACTAGGCAGGTCAACATTGGCACAAAGGCAGAACCAAAATTTGCAAAGATTGGGGATATTGGGATAATGCGACATTAGACAAGGTCGCTGAGATCCTCTGCGAATATCAATATTTGTTCCCCACAAAGTTTTCTGATCTAAAAGGGATAATAGGAGACTTAGGTGTCATTAAGATCACCCTTAAACCTGACGTGAAGCCTGTAGAACAAAGACCTTACCACCTTAATCCTAAGTATAAGGAAAGGGTTCGCACTGAGTTACATAAGATTCTCTCGGCAGGAATTATTGAACCAGCAGAACAATCTAATTGGGTAAGCCCAATAGTGGTTCAAGAAAATAAAAAGGAAGAAGAAATAAGGATATGTGTGGATCTCTAGAAGTTGAATTATGCTTGCATGCATAACCCCTTCCTGACCCTGTTCACTAATGAAGTCTTGGATAATGTAGGTGGCCAAGAAGCATGCTCTTTCACTGATGGGTTCTCTGGGTACCATCAGATCAAAATCGTGCCTAAAGATAGAAGCAATATGACCTTTGTGATAGAATGGGGATGTTTTCAGTATACTGTAATGTATTTTGGGTTGAAGAATGCGCCAGCAATCATTTCGTGCGTAGTCATTGTGGCATTCAAAGACTTCATTCATAAGTTCCTGGAGGTGTACTTTGACGATTGGATAGTGTTTTGATTGGTCAAGTGTCAAGTGGAAAGTCTTCGTTTAATTTTAGATACATGTTGAAGATACCGTATCATGCTCAATCTGAAGAAGTGTCTATTTTGTGTCCCTTTTGGGATCTTGCTAGGGCATGTGGTGTGCAGACACGGATTGATGGTAGACCATGCCAAGATCGCAGTGATAATCAACTTGGACGTGCCAAGGAATGTGAAATAGTTGTGTGCAACCCTAGGGCATAGTGGATACTATAGGAAGTTCATCAAGAGATATGCCCTGATCACCACATCCATGGAGAAGTTGTTGAAAAAGGATGCTACGTTCTATTGGAGTGATGAATTCCAGAAGAGCTTGGACGTGCTGAAAGAGAAAATGGTCATCGCGCTGATCCTAGTATTCATGGATTGGAAGAAGGAATTTCATGTGCACATGGATGCCTCTTGTATTGTGGTGGGGGTTGTGTTGACACAGGTGAATGAGGGGGAATTGGACCATCCTATAGCATTTGCAAGAAGGAAGCTATCCAAGGCTGAGAAGAATTATTCCACTACAAAGCACGAAGGACTAGCAATGGTATACGCGCTCCAAAAGTTCAGGCACTATTTGCTAGGTGGACATTTTAAGGTGTATACAGATAATTCTACATTGAAATACCTGGTTAAGAAGCTTGTGTTGGGTGGGAAGATCTGCAGGTGCTTTTTATTATTCCAAGAGTATGATTTTGAAGTTATTGTGAAGCTTGGACAATTTAATGCGGGACTATATCATCTGTCACACATCAAAACAGGAGAGGAGCCCGCTAATTTGGAGGAAGGACTGCCTGACGCACAACTCTTTGTGTTACATATCGCAGATAGTCACTTTGAAGATATCATACAATTCCTGACAACAGAGATTGCTCCAAAAGGGTATATGAGCCAGTAGAAGGAGTTAGTCATACGTGCAAAAATCTTCCCCGTCATTGCAGGACACTTGTACAAAATGGGGTTGAATGAAATATTGCGATGCTATGTACCTACGTTTGAGCAAAGCAGCATCCTCGTGGATGCTCATGGAGGAGCTACACGAGGACATTATGCAGGAAAAGCGACAGCACAGAAGGTTCTGTGTGCTGGATTCTGGTGGCCAACTCTACATAAGGACGCGAAAACATATTGTAGGGCTTGTGGCACATGTCAAAGGACTAGAAAGCCATCATAGAGGGTTGAACTTCTGTTGATAATGCAGGTGATGTTACAACCATTCAAGAAATGGGCGATTTACATTGTGTGACCAATTCATCCTCTGGGAAGGAAAATAGGTGCGTAGTACATCATCATCGTGATGGAGTACTTGACCAGGTGGGTAGAGGCATAGCCTGTGAAGGACTATACCGGTGCGATAGCAGCAGAGTTTATTTTGGAATACGTATTGATGATATTTGGTTGTACAAAGATGTTGATGAGTGACCACGGTATGCAGTTTCTTAACGAAACAATCAGCGTGTTGGCGTAAGACTTTCAAGTGTATCATCGGAAGAGCATGCCTTATCACACCCACTCCAATGTGATGGTGTAAGCATTCAATAAGATATTGAAGAACACATTGACAAAGGTATACAATGCTCAGATAAGTGACCAGGATGCGCATGTGGCAGTGGTGCTATCGACCTACAGAATGACTTGCAAGAAGTTGACTAGGAAAACACCTTTCAGGCTTGTGTATGGCATAGAAGCTATGATGCCAATGGAATACATTGTACCTAGTCTACGCATAGAGGCACTCACAAGAATGGCAGACCATGGAGCCTTAGAACAGAGGCTCACACAGCTAGAAAAGCTTGAGGAGGACCAATTTCTAGCAATATTTCATCAACAAGTTCAAAAGGAGTACAAAAATGCATGGCATGATTGGCACATTAAACTACGCACCTTCAAGTTAAATGATCGGGTTTTTCTATATGATAGCAAGTTTGATAAATTCCCAAGGAAATTTAGGATGCACTGGCTAGGGCCCCATGTCATCAAAGAGATTACGGATGGTGGAGAAATTCAGTTGGTTAAGTTAAATGGGGAGCCCTTCACAAGAATGGTGAATGGTACCCGATTAAAGCCATACACTAGTGATCCGGCTAGGTGACTATATGAAGGTAGAAAAGTCTTAGCACTCAAGGAAGTTGAAAGGAAGCATGAGACTATAAACTACACTACATGGGTTGGGGATTTGCGTGATGAGACTATAAACTACACTACAAGTATTTCCGACCTTGAGGTAAGAGTGGCCACAAAAATTTGGGAGGGAAGGTCATGCAGAAGTGTTGCTCCGATGCAGTGTCGGCGCCTGTCATGGCTCTAGCAGCCCAATGTGCAGAGGGGGTTCAGTTTAATTGGGCAAGCTATCTCTGTGGTGAGTTCCTCGCGAGCTACCGTGAGGAGCAAGATCTCAGCAAGACCTTCCACTATGCTAGGCTCTTGCTGTCAATTGTGCTAGTAGCCTAGGAGCTACCTGAAGAAAACCATTTTCCCTTGGTCACACCAGACCTACTTGAGGCTATGAAGTATGCTTTGTTATGGGAAACTACGGATCCTCAATGGATCAAGGAAAACAAGATATTTTGGATCTTGATGGAGATGAATGTGCACTTGGCCATCAACCGCAAGCTACGGTTGTCACCTACTGTCTTTGATAATTGCATTTGTATGTGGAATTTAAGGTTGATTTCCACCATGTATCCATAAGGGCATGGAAGGACCCCAAGTAGAAGTGGCATGACTTGACCTAATTAGCGACGAATGATGTGATTCAAGAGGTCATTGAAAGCTAGCCAAAATAATGGCACCCTTCCTGTAACTTGACTGCAGGATCCAGCAAGACAATCACGTAGCGGAAGAAAGATGAAGCCAAGCTCAAGATGGAGCGGTTGGCTAAGAAAAGGAGAATGGAGGCTAAGGATAAGGCTAAGGTAGACCATGTTGTGACACAGGAGACAGGCAGATAGACAGGAAGAGAGGAGTGTAGATCTAATAAAGAGAAGTCACCCTCCCCAGAGGAAGAGGAAGAAGAGGATGATCAAAGAAAGCAGTGAGGAGCAGACCCACAGATGCCTCTATTCTGTATCAAGTGTCCAAGGGGACAAGAAAAGGTAGGGCCATGGAAGAAGTCCAAGGCCAACAACATGTCCATGGACATGATCACGCTAACAGAGGGGATCTGAATGAAATTGGAGATACATTGCAGCATTTTGAGCAGCAACAACAACAAGTGTTGGGGACCATTCAGGTGAATCAGAAAGAGCTGCATATTCAAGCATCATAGACCGGTGCGACATCCTCTAGTTCGGCCATTGGTACTTCAGAAGTCATTAGGATGCTGCACGTAAGGGACTCCCAAGCCATAGTGCTGCCACATGGAGCACTGACGACAGAGACTAAAGCTAACAAGCCCACTGACAGCACACTCAAGGGAGTAGGGCTAAACTTGGTAGCGCTTGTTAGCAAGGTGCTCCAACTGCTGCAGGATGGGGTTATCATAGAACTGAGGGCCAGCGAATAATGTGCTTTGCAAGTTATTATTAAGAAGAACATTAATAATTCTCAGATGGCCGTATAATGATATTTTGTCATCACCACTACAAACAATGTGACTGATCAGAATAAGCACATAGTCCAGGTCATGGAGGAAGCATGACTAGTTGGTCATTCCTGAGGATGAGCCGGTAGGTATGCGCATTTACAAACTCGCTATGGGGGTGTGCAATAGCCGCACAAAATTGACAAAGGTTAAGCTGGGGATGAACCTCCAAATTATAGAATTGCAGTTGAGAGCCTAGCCTTCGACTCTGGTGGAAGTCAAGGAGGAGTGTGTGATTGCTATAACAGAGGCAATAGCAGCAGTAGAAAGTGCAGTGGCAGACTGCACAATGCTTTGTAGGTAGATTCAGCTCAGTGAAAAGAGGTAGTGTTGAAGGCACGCTTGAAACCTTGGTTGGATGAGGCCTACTTTATCACGGCCTCCAATGAAGGCATGCTAGATAGTCTGAAGGAGACTCAACAAAAGCTCTAGGCTGATAGTGCAGGGCCAACAATGGAGCAGTTGGTCGAGGAAATAAAGTAGGTAGTCGTGTAGTGCACCGCCGAGGTAGCAGTCGTACAGGTTGAGATGGGGGGTCTTCACGCCAAGATATTGACACTTGTAGAGTCACTTGAGGGAGAGTCACCATGTTTGTGTTGGGGGCTTGTTGGGAACATGTTCCCCCAAGAAGCATTTTTGTGGCTAAAAGCCCATGTTTTGGGGCAGAAAGCCCTAATTTTGTAATAAATATGTAAAGTATCTGCATTTTGTGGTTGCGGAGCATGAAGATGTTAAAGGGTTGTCCGCCCATGTTTTGTAAAGTCTCATGTCAGTTTTAAAGACCTACCCATGGTCTACGAACCATGGGATTGTATAAAAAGGGAGTCTTAGAAGAGTCTAAGGCAGAGGGTTGTAATAGGAATAAGAATATTTTTTGGGTAAGAAGTTCTAAGTGTTCTCGTGTCTTAGCATAGGTAGAAGATCTATAGCTGAGCGTGCAGAGGCCTAGAGTGCAAGTTCGTAGCTTAGTGCGTAGACCCATGCAGCTATGTGCGCAGGGTGGATAGAGTCTGTACTGAACTTGAGATATCAATAAAGAGAAGTATTTCACAAATCACTGTGTATTTTGTTTTTGTTCAATGCATCCGATTATATTATGATATGATTTGGGTTTACATTATAATTCTTATTTAATGCATGACTATATTTGATTATATTTGTTAACTAAGCACGAGAAAGAATATATGTTTACGTAAAGACAACTATAAATGGATGGTAGATTAGGTAACACTTAAGATAACTTGGGAACTTATACAGTAAACTAGCCACAGAGGCACATAAGTGCCTAGACCTCGAGTTAGGGTTGTGTGAAGGTCAGTTGGGTACCTTCGCAAAGGTACTAAAGGACGAAAGAGAAGGAACATCGATAAGCCCTAAAAGCTTATTGATCTGCAGGAAGGTAGGATTAGGAAGTGTGGATCGACATCACTACCATCTCAAGGTGCAGAAACTCCGTTCCTACATCCTCCCATATTTCTTTGGGTGAGAATTTGGTCTGCACTCCACAGGATAATACCGAAAGGGCTAGTAGTGTACGGATTTGCTAGGATAGCTAACATTGACCTGGGTCAGGGCCCATCAAGCCAACAGAAGGAAGGAGAGAAATTAACATGCAAACATTGTTCGAAAGAGGGTCACAATGAAGCTCATTGTTGGAATCTTCATCCTAAAATGAAACCAAAGAAATTCAACAACAAGGCAAAACAAAAGACAACTACAACCACTCAACGGGCTTTGGGATCTGATTCAAGTGATGAAACTAGAATTATAGCCATGGGTATGAAGGGAAAAGAACCCATTTCTACCACCAGTACTTCAAATTAACACAATGAAACTCCAAATGAAAAGAAGAGGATAGAACGTTTTCACATAAGGTTGATCTCAAAACATAGGAAAATTGATACACTTTTCGACAACGACTCTTAAGCCAATCTTATCTATGAAAACATTGTCAAAATTTTAAACTTGGAAACCATTCCACATAATAATCCATATCCACTTGGATGGTTGTGTGAAAATGCACAATTGTTGGTAATTAGAAAGTGTAAGTTGAAATTCGCCATTACTGCAAATTTCATAGATGAAATGGAGCTTGATGTTGTGCCATTAGACATATGTAGTATAGTTTTGGGCACCCCATACCTCTATGGTAGAAAATATAACTTCCATAGATATGAAAATGAACACCATTTGTTCAAAGATGGAATCGAATATATTGTGAGATCTCATAGCAAGAAACTAAATCTTTCACTTGTTAATGCGCGACAGATGAAAAGACTAGTGAATTCAAGCAAGAATTTTGTACTTCTAATGATCAAACCCAAGAATGATGTTGATAATGAATCTTTTAAAGGTTGTGATTCAAAATTGAAATCTAAATTGGTTGATGTAGTTAACCAATATGATGAGATGTTTTAGGAACTAAAAGGATTTCCTCCCAAGAGAGGAATCCAACATGAGATACAGTTCCAACAAGATTGTCCTCTTCCTAACAATAGCATCTATAGGACGTCAGTGATGGAAAGTGCAGAAATTAAAAACCAAATTCAAGAGTTATTGGATAAAGGGATCATCAGGCCATCTTCTTGGGCATGTGGTTCAACTATTGTTTTGGTGCTAAAGAAGGATGGAACATGGTGTGTGTGTGTGCAGATTTCTGTGCATTGAACGAGATTACAGTAAAGAACCATTACCCATTACCTAGAATAGATGATTTACTTGATCAATTGAAAGATGAAAATTATTTTACTAAGTTGGACTTAAGGAGTGGCTACCATCAAATTAGAATAGCTGAAGGAGACATTTGGAAGACAACATTCAAAACAAAACAAGGTTTGTTTGAATGGCTAGTAATGCCTTTTGGTTTATGTAATGCTCCTACTACATTCATGGATGTGATGAATGATGTGTTGAGGCCATTTCCTCATGATTTTGTTATAGTATACTTAGATGACGTCTTAATTTTCAGTAAATCTTGTGATGAACATGGCATGCATGTGAGAAAAGTACTTGATGTCTGAGAGAAAGAACAATTGTATTTAAAGATGTCAAAGTGTGAGTTTGGAAAAACTTCTTTAGTTTACTTGGGTCATATTGTTGGAGGAGATGAGTTGAAAATAGATCCCTCCAAGGTTTATATCATTTTGAATTGGCCAAGGCCCAAGAAAGTTACTAAGGTAATATTCTTTTTGGGAGGAACCCAATATTGGAGGAAATTCATTGCTGACTTTTCTTCTATAGCATCTCCTTTGCATGCATTGACAATTGTGAAAAACGTTTTAAAGTGGGGCGGAAAACAACAAAACACCTTTAACTCATTGAAGGAAAAGATCAGTTCAACTCCAGTACTTGCACTTCCATACATGAGATAGCCATTTGAGATTCAAGCTAATGTTAGTGACTATGCCATGGGTGCAGTCCGCATGCAACATGGTAAGCCTCTCTATTTTCATTCAAAAACATTTAATGTTGTAGTGATTACCTATCCTACATATGACAAGGAATTATATGCATTGGTGCAAAGTGTGAAAAATTAGAAACACTACTTGATGGGTAAGGAAACAATTATTCACACTGATCATCAACCATTGCAATACTTGTAATCTCAATCAAAGATGCAGTAATCAAGGCACTTTCAATGGATGGGTTTTCTTCAACAATTCCACTTGGTAATCAGGGATAAGAAAGGTATCTATAATAAATTTGTTGATATTCTCTCTAGGCCTATTATTAGCGCAACTGGTTTACTCAAGCATAATTCTTCTTTTCATGAAAGTTATATTGAGCAATATACATTAGACAATGACTTTGAAGATGTTTATGCAAGCTTGAGTCAAGGTAACCAAGTAGAGGAATTGGATTATCATTTGCATGATATCTTGTTGTACCATTTTAGAAATATTTGTATTCCATAGGGAGAAAGAGTCAACATCATTGGAGAGGCACATACTTCTCTTATTGCTCGTCATTTCGGTGTAATATGGTGGCACATCTACAGAGGTATTTTTATTGTCCTTGTATGCTTGAAAGTGTGTCATGTTTTGTTGGCTTGTATGGGCCTGACCCAGGTTTAGAGGTGATCAAGCCAAATAGATCCCGGTACTACTGGCCCTTTTGGCAATAGTCCACAGAGTGGACTGAGGTCTCACTTGAAGTAGTATTGGAGAGTGCTAGAACCAGGTTTCCATGCCCTGGGGATGTCTGATGAGCTTTGGCGGTCCACGGTTTGACCTTGCGCGCATGTCGCTATGCGCATCTATTAGTCCTTGGCAACCTCTGATGCTACCTTCATGTAGCCCTACTCGGGGCGTGATCCACATTATTATCCATGTTTCATACTATTAACCTATTATTATCCAATTACTTAACTTATCTGTGTAAGTCCAGTTATAATTAACAGTGTATCCAACATTCATATAAGTGGGCATGATAAACCAAACAATATAAATGCATAGAAAATCATACAAAACTAGATACACAGTATTTAGAATCAAACTTATCTTTATTACTCTTCTTCTTAGGTTACAGACTCAACTCCGCCCTGCGCACCCAATTGCAGGGGTCCGTGCACTCAGTTGCGGACTCTACTAGGCCTCTGTGAACTTAGCTGCAAAGCCTCTTCTAACTACTATGACCCAATACACTTAGACTCTTACTCTATGCTTAAACCATTCATACTCATCTATCTCCAATTCGTTATCTTTACAACTTAGATCCTCACTCCCTACATGACATTACATTACATTACACCACGTAGGGTGGACAACCCTATGACTCAACTTATACTTCGTGCTCTGTGCCCACAATTTGTGGGTCTTACAATACATTTGTCCAAAACTTGGGCTTTGAACCGCAAAACATGCTGTGGGGGGATCTGATGCCCAACAGGTCCCCAACACAAACATCATGACTCATCCCTGAGTCACTCAGTTGGCACGGTGATATTAGCACGAAGTCCCTCCAACTATTCCCGCACTACTTGGAGGTCCGTAATGCACTATTCCATGGTTTGCTAGACCCACTGCATGCACTCTTCTGATGCTTCTTTATGAGGATCAAATCCCTACCTTAGCGCATAGAGCCCCTACATCTACGCAAGCTTTCCCTCGATATATGCCATAATAGTGAAGGCCTCGTCTATCCATGGCTAGACACATGCTTTGGGAAGTGCCCCTTTCTATCTTGTGGCATCCACCTACTCTTTTAGTGCCCTTGCTTGCTACATCTTTGCGAGTCGTTGAGTGAGGACGACTATCTGTGCAATTCCTCAAACACTATCGTACTGCTCTTGAAGTTCGTGTGCCTCTATTTCTAGGCATTGTATTTTAGATTCCTCCTACAAGGATGTGAGGATGCCAAATGCTTGGTCCAACATACCAGTACAGTCCTACACTGCCCATCCAATTTCTTCCAACCATGTTTGGATATCGCTAATGCGCTTATCTCTAACTTTTGGGGGAGTGGAAGGCTATGCCTTCAGTCGTAGCTCAATAATCTAGAGATTCAGATATAGTTGTAATCACGTTGTTTCCTTTCGCACGTTTCTGACTCCACTTGCCAAACAGTGGATTTGTGCTTCTGTTGGTAGGTCCATAGTGATGGACAACTCTGGGACGCGTCGACGCACTTCATCAACTGTCTGCACCAATTGTTGGTTCTGTGACCCCAGTTCGTCATGTTGCAGGCTGAGCTATTCGATCTCTATCTTTTTCTCACTTAACACCTATATCGTGCAGCCCTCCCTGGCCTGGAGTTCTGCAGCTACTCCATCTCGCAGTTGCTACAGTGTGTCTCACAGAAGGGCAGCCAAGTTAAGGCCAAGTCCCTTGATCCTACCAACCACGGCTCTGTTGATCTCATTCTCTGCTGCTAGCTCCCCTTTTGGTAGCATTATGGTACTGGCCATCCTAGCGTGTAGCATCTGTTCTGCTGATGATGTGCCTGCTACGACGTAGGTGGCTATGGTTCCTTCTTGTGGCGGCCACTTGTAGTTCCTGTAGCTACGCCCTCAGGGCCCCCAACACAGTCTGTTGCTCTGACATGACTTCTTGGAGCACTTCCTTGGTGACATTGCAAACTGTCTCATTGATGTTGTGGAGGTCACCTTTGATTAACATGATAGGGTCGATGGCCAATTTGGAGGCCTTGACCATTTTCTGTGGACCTGATCTCTCTATGACGCATGGCCATTTGAGTTGGTTGGAAGTTGTGCCTGGGTTCATGCCTTCTTCTGCAAGGTCTATATCCTCTACCTCTTGTCATGTAGACAATTCCTATCCCTCCTCTATTGCATTGTTGTGGCCCTTGTTGTTTGCGCTGCTTCGGTGGCCTTTGTCTGCTTCGAGGCTGCGTGTGCTACCTTGCAGACTACCCTTACCTCTACTGTTGCTTTTTCATTGCACCGACCAATTGTGTGACACGTAGCTTGGCCTCCTCCTTTCTTTTTTGTGTTATCGCCTTTTCCAATTCTGCTAAATCTTGGGTATGCCACTCAGGAGGCCATGTCTCTAACACTGTAAAAATTGCATTATCAGTAGCGATGAATGGGAGTTTGGTCCACTGCTGCACCAAATCTTTCCGCATCTTGATGTAGTTATTGTGCATGTCCTCTTTGAATGCTGCAGAACACTGCAGACTGTTGTGCATTGTGGGGAACAAGCACGGCCTCCTGTTGATCCACATGCGGATTCTTGCCTCCATGAGCACCCAAAAAAACTTTGTGTCATGAATTCGCTTCATGTCCTTGGTAGCCCAAAGCGATGTGTACTTCGTGGCCTCTGGTAACTCACGCTCAATGTTTCGGAACTAACTATTCTCCGATAGTTCACTCGCAACCAGTAAGATGGACAAGAGCAACCATGCATAGTGGAAAGTATTACCCTACTCCTAGGCTTCCATGCAGTTGATAAAAAATTCTTCATAGAGGAACTCGACCTAGTTGAATTGGACACCCTCTGCACATTGTTCGGACAATGCTATCACTGGCACTAGTACTTCATCGGCACGACATTTTCTCATTACCTTGCCGGCCAGGAGTTGGGTGGCTACACACACCCCTTTATCCTTGATGATAGTGATGGCATAACCCCTCTTTTTCTTTTCTAGCTTGTATTTGTCCTTCATGACTTCCACGAGGGCCAAATCATTGCTTTTTCCTACTATCGTCGCGGGGTCCCTTCCCTTATAGGGAAGCTGAGAAACCCTGTGGATGATGTCCACTGTGATGGGAATAGGCTCCTCCAGCCATAAGTACCCATCATGGACCAGGAAAAGCAGTTGCCTGATGATGAAAATGGTTATGGGCGCGCGGTGAAAGTGTGGTATCCATCGTAGATGTAGCAACGTAGCCTTCTCCACACTACGCAACCATTTTCACAGCTCTAAAATGATTAGTAGCCCCTCCGTGTTCTGTTTGATGAGGCTCGCCATTCCTAAGTGTGGGAACTTCTCATTGTCCGCGAGGTCCCAATCTTTGAACTTCATTATGGGCACTCAGCCTAGGTGTGAGCCCTCAAACATAATTCCATCAGGGAGGAGAAGCGTTTGGAGTGTGCTCTTTGTGGCATCTAGATCCTTTGGTATCTTAGTTTTCCCTTTTCGCGAAGGGATGTTCTCGGGAAATTTTGTTGCAGAGCACACCAACTCGCTATCTTCCTCCACATCCTATGCTTCCTCTACCTCGGAAATCAGATCCTGTAGGTCCTCCTCCTCTTCATCTGTCTCAATGGTCATAGTCTTGCCCTTTTCTTCCATTGAGAGATTACCAAACCACAAATTTCTCGGGGACATGTGGACTAGTCCCATTGCCTGGTTATCTTTTACCAGTCTTCACATCTTAGGTGTTTCAGGATTTCCAGCACAACCCCAGTACCTTCAGGAACATCGTGTACCATGTGGTTCTATGTAGCCTCACCAATGCTTCCTTCTATAAAGCCCAAACCTCTTTCGGTAGCTGCCATCTTGCTTGAATTGTATGTGGTCTTTCATAAACTTAGGGGCTATAATATCACTCATCACTTAACATTCTCTGCTCTAATTGACTGCTCAAAGCTCAAGTGAACAAGTGTTGTCTTGTGACCAGCCCCTGGAGTTTTATAGCACCTTTTGAATTCAAATTTGATCATTCTCCCCAATTCTAGGCCATCAATGGTTTCTTGGCGGTAGATTGTCCCAAATATTGCCCATAATTCGCATCTTAAATGCCTGCCACCTGCTCCATTTGGCCTTAAATCGGACATCTCGTCATGAGTAGTGACACCAATGGTAACTTCCTAGCCTACTTGCGTGGTGGTGCATCCCTCCATGCGCAGGCGTGAACCTTGTGACATTCTGATTCTGTGCGCACCTCCCTTATCACGCAGCTCCCAAATAGACTCTTTTATAGTCTCGCGCTCTCTTTCAACTACTTGGAGTGCTGATGTGATTCCTATGGCTAGTGAAGTGGTCGCACCACCTATGCGAGGTTTCAGCTCACCTTTCAGTACAGTTCGTGTAAAATCCTCAACTGCCCTCATGATAGTCAGTGCTGTGCATTCTATCGTATGTAGTGCGCTACCCTGGTTACTACATTTGGTGAGATGCGGTCATATCCATTGTAGCAGAGTCATAAATTCTTAGCGATAACCTCTAATTCAATGGTATGATCATCCACACCTTGACTTGCCATCCTTGGTTTATCGACAAGACATACGTGCTTGATCTTGTTTTCCAGCCTCTTGACCTCTGCATCCATCAAAATGCCTTTCTTCCTTAGTTGTACCCGGTCTTTTTTGAGTTCGTGAAGTCTCAGGTTCCCTCACCAAATGGCTTCCTAAAGCCTTATGTGTTCGACCTCACGTAGCTGTGTGATTTCTTCATCCTGGGCTTCGTGCACTATCACATCTACGGGTGCTATTACGTGTGGATTCCTTTTTGCATTCTCTTTAAAAATTATGGTCCCTACTCTATTCCGCACCTTTTGAACGTTTTTCGCGGTCAAGGTTTTGCACATGGTCCTATAGGCCCATCGAACCACTGGTATGTGCAAGTCCCAATCAGTGCATCTCGTCTGGTGAACCATGTTCAGTAATTTGCACACCCTACTGAATGCTTCTCTGTGGATAATTGGTAGTGCACCTCACTTTTCCTATTATTGCGTTTTGTTCTGATTCTCTATTCTGGGAGTGGTGTGCACTTGTGCGGGTTGTACGGCATATGTCCATACCCATCGGGAAAGGTGGGCACGCAAGTTGTTCCGCCCCTAGTGACTGGCTCTCATCCTAAGCTAGGGTTTTCCAAATCGTAGGTCCATCATCCTTCTGCATCTGTTCTAGTCCTCAAAACTTCCTTGATGCGTACCCCACCATCATGCGGGTGTTGCACGGAGTGCCCACTTCAAAGCATCAAATAACTATTGTTCTGGTACTACACTTTCAAATTTGTTCAGGAATGTATCCAGTGCTGTCAACCCATCATATGTAGGTAGCTCCCTTGCCTTTGTTGTCACGCAGCATAGCGTTCTAACCATCATGTTCCAATTAAGCGTTGTTACTTTGTGCAGCTGATTCTACCATCGCTCTATCTCTTCATTTGCATCTGAAGTGCAAGAGGTTTCGCGCTCCCACAAAATCCTTCCATTTGCAGTTGGATTAACTCAATCCTCTTTTCGCGTGGTTATCTTGTAAATACAATCGAGATCATCATCACTATCATCATCGCACACTGGTTGAGTGTATCGTGCTCCTTCGGCTAGATGTAGTGGTACTACTACGCGTAGTGACCTTTTTTTCAAAGATCATTTTACACTTCTTCAGATTTATGACTCTATCCATGTCGATGCCCCAGTCTATTCCTTATATCGTGGGATAGGGATTACTGTCATCAACAATCTCTATCACTTAAAAATCCACCTATGCGCTCACACCTTCAATATCTACTGTCACCCCTTGCAATCTTCCCAAGGGAAAGATCTTATGTTGGTTAGCCATTCGTAACTGAATAGGAGACCACTGTAGCATGGGTCTACCCATGCATTCCCATGTTTGTTTTCGTAGTACATTTAAGTCTGATTTGAGATCTAGGATTACCTAATCCATTTCATACTCACCGATTTTCACAGTCAACCTCATTTCCGTTCCTATGAGCAATGCATGCTTTCCAAGTTTCCGGACCATGCGCGGTTCTCCTGATCCTATGCACCTAGTGATAAGTTCCTGTAGTCCTTTTACTGCCTTACTGTCACGTAGCAGTTTCATGCATGTCTCAAGAAAGGTAGTGAGCATTAAAGGATCCATCCCTGGTTCTAGTTGATCCTTACTACCTAAAGTGGAGGCCTCCATGAAGCTCTTCTTAGCTTCCATGAATGTCTTCTTCCCTCATTCTAAATCAAATTTGGGTTCCTTTGTAGGAGCCTTGTGATCCCACGCAATTTCTTCTGAATGCTTACCTTTATCATCGCTAGTGGTCATACCGCTCCTGAGCATCATGTTTACATTCAGGTCTTCTTCACATGGCCCAGACCTCATCATCTGCAAATTCTGAGTTGGGGGGGGGTTGAAGTACCCCTTTTTCGCGAAGTCTCGCTATCAATGTAGGGCAATATTCTCCCTCATGATCAAACGAATTACAATACAAACATGATGTCCTTTTCAGGTTTGTACAATCATGGGCATAGTGCCCTAGCCCTCTGCAATTGTAACAAATTAGTTTTCCACGACCCCTTCCTGGTCCCATTCCACCTCGACCTCGACTGCACCCCTAAACTTCATCACCCACCATTCTTGAATTTGGGTCAAGGGCTCATGTTTTGGTTTGCAACCTGTAGGTAGGAGTCTGATCCATCATTATTTCATATCTACTACAGGTGTGTTCATCATGGCCTACTGACCTGGATAAATTACAAAACAATTGTTGAGACGTCTGCATATACTTCTGCAATAGATGACAATTATTTGTAGTGTTTTTTCCTCCTATCTGACAAATCACGCACCATAATGCAGGCATTGCGCTTGGTCTTACCTATGCCTTAGGCATTAACAACATCGGCCCTCCTCCTGCGAAGTAATTTGCGAACACTGGACAGTTGTCCTTGTCATGCCCCTAGCCTTTTCATTTTATGCACCATACCTCCTCGCGTGCCTCTGGCCGAGGTGCCCTGTCTTGTTTCAAACTCTACATCCCTAGACACAAATTTTGTAGTTGCGTGTGGATTTGTTGGACTCCCAGACTAGGGTCTTGTATAGGGGTCTCATGAAATCTCATTGCCATCTCCAAAGCTTTGGCCTGGGTGGAAAGTTTCCGCTATGACAACACTGTCCTTAAGTGCGGTGTTAGAGATGCTACAAACCATGCACGATGTTGTCCATCTATCAATGTCATGTTGGTTTCACAAATCGTACCCTTCATTCTTTGGTCCAAATCCCAAGGGGTCTCGCCCAGGAGCATCACGATCGCATTAAACCTGATGATTGATTGTGTTTCCGACTTTGGCCTGCTAAATTCCCTATTCAGCATGGCCTGGATTTCTATGATTCCTACATTTGGATGGTCATTAGAATGCTTGATTTACCATGTTAATGCGCGATCCTGCAGTTTCCTTACTAGTATATCCTTTTTAATATTGTCATCCACAACCCCTTGTGCTTCCCATACCACTCTTACCACGAACCAGAATTGGTACAAATCTTCATTCGCTACTTCTCTGAATACCGGTAGTTTGATCGCACTCACCATACTGAACTGTGGTGGTGGCGGAGGTGGGGTGGGTGGAGATGGAGGGGAGGAGGGTGAGACGGGTGGTGGTGTAGGTGGAGGTGGTAAGCACGGAATTCACTACCTTATCAGACTGACAACACTTCTCAGAGAAACTTTTGCAAGCTCTTCCTCGCTTTCCCGCGAGGGGGAAATTAAGGGACTACCTTCTAATTCTTCACTACTTTCACTTTTGTAGATATTCCCACTTCGCATAGTCCCAAACATAAATTTATTCACATAATCCATCTTTCATACAATAGAATCTTAATCCAAGTGTTCAAAGATTTAATATACTTACCTCACAGTCCCTTGAGGAAATGTCAATCCACCTCACTATAGCTAATGTTCATATCTACCGTGAACTTAGTGATAAATCCTCCTATAATTTGATCGAGCCAATGGTCCATAGCTCACGCGATCTTATCTCCTGACACTTCTAGTTTGTGCACTAATTCTGGAGTCCACACGATTGGTTTTTCGAGCCTACACCTTCCCTAATAGTTTGCTAGCTTCACGATCCACTCATACAGCTCAGAAGGAAAAGCTGTAAAGAAAATTTCATGGATTTCTGTATACAAGTAGCACTCCAACCATTGTTCCTTAGATACTAGCAGACTTTTTTCCTGCGTCGCGAACTCGTGAATCTTTTTTTCCAACCACCCTTCAATTTCTTTATTTGTTAGATTCCAGTGGCATGACATTAGACATCCCTTATGCAGATCCCAGTCTCGGCAACGAAACCATTTGTTGGCTTGTATGGGCCTGACCCAGGTTCAAAGGTGATTTAACCAAACAAATCCCGGTACTACTAGCCCTTTCGGCAATAGTTTGCTGAGCATGGACTGAGATCTCACCCGAAGTAGTATGGGAGGGTACTAGAACCAAGTTTTCACACCCTATGGATGTCTGATGAGCTCTAGCAGTCCGCGGTTTGACCCTGCGCACACGTCGCTACGTGCATCTATTTGTCCCTCGCAACCTCTAATGTTTCCTTCACGCAAACCTACTCGGGGCATGATCCATATTATTATCCATGTTTCTTACTATTAACCTATTATTATACGATTCCTTAACTTATCTGTGTAATTCTAGTTATAATTATTAGTATATCTAGCATTCATATAAGTGCGCGTGATAAACCAAACAGTATAAATTCATAGAAAATAATACAAAACCATATACACAGTATTTAGAATCAGACTTCTCTTTATTACTCTTCTTCTTCGGTTACAGACTCAACTCCGCCCTACACACTGAGCTGCAAGGGTCCGTGCACTCAGCTGCGGACTCTACTAGCCCTCTGTGCACTCAGCTACAGAGCCTCTTCCTACTACTACGACCCAATACACTTAGACTCTTACTCTATGCTCGAACCATTTGTACTCATCTATCTCCAATTCTCTTTCTTTACAACTTAGAGCCTTGCTCTATCTATACAATCCCATGGTTCGCGTACCATTGGTAGGCCTACATGACATTACATTACATTACACCACTTAGGGCAAACAAGCCTATGACTCAACCTATACTTCGTACTCTGCACCCGCAATTCGCGGAGTCTTACAATACATTTGTCCAAAAATTGGGCTTCAAGCCTCAAAACATGTTGTGGGGGGGTCTAATGCCCAACATGTTTTATTAAAGGATGTTCATTATGTGCATTCAGTAAGCCTAGAAAATGGATGTTAGGATTGTGCACACCACTTTCAGTTCCTTCACGACCATGGGAGAGTGTTTCTATGGATAGGAAGTCTTCCATCGTCAAAAAGAGGTCATGCTTATTTGTATGTAGTTCTGGATAGGTTCAGCAAAATTTGTATTTTGATTCCATGTGAAAAGCAATTTACAACAAAACAAATTGTTCATTTATTCTTTCAGAATGTATGGGTGCATTTTGGATTGCCCACATCCATTGTTAGTGATCGAGATTCTCACTTTGTTGGGGAATTTTTGGTTAATCTTGTGGGAATTAATGGACACCAAATTGAAAAGGAGTATATCCTTCCATCCACAAACAGATGGTGAAACAGAGGTGGTGAACATAATAGTGATACATCTTCTTCATGGGTATTGCAGCAAGCATCCTAAGTTGTGGGATTAACATTTGCACTGTATTCAACATGCTTACAACCCAACCAAGCACTCTTTGTTATGTCCCTATAATACTAGTGATTTCCCCATTACTATTTCCATTGTAGCCCTTCTTATTATTTTTCTGCCCCTATTGTCCCCATATTCATATTGTTGTGCCCCATAGAAGCCCACTATTGTTTTTGTTGTGCCCTTATATTATTATTGTTATGTCAACTTTGATTTTATTGTGACCCCTTAGACTCTTATATATGGAAAGGAGGTTTTATTGTTTGTATCATCCAAGAATTGTTCATTTGTGTAATTCAAAGGAGGTTTCCCCCTCGAAGAGGCTAATTGTGAAGTCGTTGATCTATCTTTTCTTCCATTTTATGAGCTAGTTACATAACAATTAGTATCAAAGATTTGTATTCTAGGGTTTCGCTGCTTCAAATAGGTCATCGTGAAATGTTCGCTATAACTTGTTTTCTATGATGATTCAAAATCTAAAATTAAAATTCATGTGAGCTAAAATCTTGATGAACCGTGGGTACGAATTTCAAATCTTGTCTCACTATACTTTCAGAGATATGATCCAAGGAAATTAGTGTTTTTGCAGGCTCCTGAATTATATCTCAAACAGGTGACCTGGGAACAATCGTCAAAACTTTATCTCTGAGAATCATATTGAAATTTTGTAAAAATTAATAGAAAGAGGATGAAATGTAGTTTTCTATGTATCAGGTTCAGTTCAGAAGGTTGAAAAACTGTTTCCTAGAACTTCGTACAAGTTCGCTCTACTGAGCTAGTTTATAATCAAGTCATCGTGGGAGATTTGGCATAAACCTTCCTTGGAGAATCCAATCTCAAACAGACTTGTGAGGTTAGAAAGAGGACTCAGAGGGCTATTGTAAGACAAAATTTGAAACCTTGGAGATCCAAAATTATAGTGGTAAAAAAGATTCAATATCGAGCTCCTAGAAAGCGAAAAAAGGTTTGTAGTTTTTTGTTTTTTGTTTTTCAATTTTGTGTAAGTTTGGTTTGAAAAAATAGTTTGAAGTAATTCAAAGGGCATAGTGAAGCATAATTATCATTAATTTATGCCCCAAAGAAAGAAAATGGAAACACCTAGTGAGCAACTTGAAAGCTCTAGCATGACTCATGAAGAAGACGAAGAAATGAAACAAGATATATCAAAACTACGAGACCAAGTGCAACAAAATTTACTCTCACAAAAAGTAACAGAACCTAAGATGGATGGTTTAAAGAAAGGCATGGAAGCTAATATGGATGGCGTGGAAGCTAAGGCGGATGGTTTAAGGAAATGCATGGAAGCTAAGATGGATGGCGTGGAAGATAAGATGGATGGCATGGAAGCTTAGATGAATGGCGTGGAAGCTAAGATGGATGGTACAGAAGAAAAACATAAAGGAAACATGGAAGATTAGGAGATAGAATTTGACAAATTTGCTACAAAAATGCTTACTAATGGTGAATGGGTAGTAAAGGAAACTCATGATGAGAACAAAAGAAATTTTAATAATGATTTCATAGACTCTAATGTTGGATTGAAGACCCACTATGTTCCAAACATCGATATGAGGAATTTTGATGGAAAAGATCCTGTAACATGGATACTATAGATGGAGCAATATTTTGATCTGCATAATGTGAAAAACACACAAAAGGTACGTATTTCAACTTTGTATTTGGAACCAAATTAGTTTGTATGGTATTGATGGCTTTTCTATCGTAAACAAATTTTCACTTAGGAAATTTTTACGGAAGAAGTGATAGCACATTTTGAGGATACAAAAAGAAACACCATTTTTAGCCAATTGATAAATCTCAAGAAAAAGCGTTTAATGATGGATAACATTAAGGACTTCCAAAAATTGAATATAAGGGTAAAAGATATTCCAGAGGAGCATAGGGTTGATGTGTTCATAGGGACTTTAAAGGATAACATCCAACATGACATTCACCTTTGGGAACCTGATTCATTGGAGAAGGAATTCAGGTTGGAAAGAAAAATGGAAAGAAAAATTATGGAAACAAGGAAGCCTATCACTCACAACTATAAAGATGGAAATGTTGCTTCCCCTAGCCTTCCACAACCTACAAGGTTTACACCACAAAAATTTGAGGAAAAAAGAGCAAAAGGGCTTTGTTACAATTGTGATAGCAAATACACTAAAGGTCATAAGTGTGCTGAGAAGATATTATTTTACATAGATTCTGAAGAGAAGGACATATCAAGAAGAAAAAGGTAATATTATTGATTGATTCGGGAAGTGCCCATAATTTTATTCATTGTAAGATAGCCAAGGAATTGAATTTCTTCCAATATCTAGCACCATGGTGTCAAGTGATGGTTGCAAGTGGAGGAACCATAAATTTCTCTGGAAAGTCCCATAATATCAAGCTATCCATGGGAGAATATGTATTGAATAGCCCAATGATTTCCATTCCAATGGGTGGTGTTGAGGTTGTACTAGGAGTCTAACGACTACAATCTTTGCGTATGGTTGCTTTTAATTTTCAAGAACTTTTCGTGAAAATTTATTTGAAAGGAAAGGAAGTCAAATTAAGGGGTATCGTAGGGAAACCGAGAAACATAATCAGCTCTAACGGAATGACAAAGCTTCTAAAGAAATAACAACAAGGTGTAATTGCAGAATTATGTTCACTAGAGGTTCCCACATTGAAATCATCTATTTCTACATATCTTCAAAAGCCTTCGACAATCATTCTAAGGTATTTGGGACTCCCAAAGGCCTCCCACCTATTCATGATCATGATCATGCTATTCATTTGATTCCAGTAAGTGTTCTTCCAAACATCAAGCCTTATAGATATCCCTATGCCCAAAGGAGTGAAATTGAATGCATGGTTGCAGAAATGCTAGAGGCTAGTATAATTCAACCCAGTCAATGTTCTTTCTCTGCTCCAGTAGTATTGGTGCACAAGAAGGATGGATCATGGTGCAGGTGTCCAGATTATAGGGAGCTCGACAAGCTCACTATTAAAATAAATTTCCCATTCTTGTCATTGATGAATGATTAGATGAATTGCATGGATCAATTTACTTCACCAAGTTGGATCTTCGTTCAGGATATCATCAAATCATAATGAAGACTGAAGACATTCTGAAAATAGCTTTAATAGAACTCATGACGGTCGTTATGAATTTTTGGTCATGCCTTTTGGCCATACCAATGCACCTTCTACATTTCAAGGTCTTATGAATTTCATTTTAAAACCCTTAGAAAATTTGTGTTAGTATTTTTTGATGATATACTAATCTACAACAAGTCTTGGAAGGATCATGTTCAACATGTTGACAGGGTGATCAAACTATTGGAGGAGAAACAATTATATGAAAAAAGCTCCAAATGTTTATTTGGAGTAAAAGAGGTGGAATATCTAGGCCATATTGTATCACATGAAGGTGTTAAGGTAGGTCCTAGAAAAATTAAAGTAGTTAAGGAATGGAAAATCCCCACATCAATAAAGCATCTGCAGGGATTTCTTAGGTTGACAGGGTATTATCGCAAGTTTGTTAAGAATTATGGGAGAATAGTAGCACCTCTAACAACATTATTGAAGAAAGAAGAATTTTCATGGACTCCAGAAGCAACAAAGGCCTTTGAACATCTTAAAGAGGTAATGTTCCAAGCACTGGTCTTACCTACACCAGACTTCACAAAACCATTTATTGTGTAATGTTATGCCTCAGGAAATGGAATCGGTGTCATTTTAATGTAAGATGAAAGACCCATTTCTTTCCAAAGTTGTCCAACCAAAGGAAAGTATTTACACAAAGTTGTTTATGAGAGGGAGATGCTCGTAATACTACATGCACTTAAGAAATGGTGACCATGCCTAATGGGAAGACACTTCAATGTAAAAATGGATCATGATAGCCTTAAATACCTTTTAGAACAAATATTATCTTTAGAAGAGTAGAAAAAATGGGTCACAAGGATGTTGGGTTATGACTTTGAAATCATCTACAAAAAAGGGAAGAAAAATGTTGCGGTAGATTCACTCTCAAGTAAGGATGAGGATTTGGAAGCATTACTTTGCGCCATTTCTATTATCCAACCAAATTGGATAAATGAAGGAAGGGATGAATGAAAGATTAACGAAGAAGTGTGGGAACTCATTCAAAAGCTACAACAAGATCCCAGTATATCTGATACATTTAGTTGGAAAAATTATTCCTTTTGGTACATAGATTGCTTATACCTATGTAAGAATTCCCAACTCAAACAAAAGATTCTTATGGAATTGCACAACTCCCCTTAGGAGGGCACTAGGGATTTTTACAAATTTACGACAGGGTTAAAAATGATTTTTTTTAGGATGGCTTAAATCTGATATTCAAAAGTTTGTGGCAGAATGTTTGGTTTTCCAACAAAATGAAGTTGAAACAATCAAGACCCTAGGTCCATTACAACCTTTATCCATTCCAAGCCAACGTTGGGAAGATATTTCAATGGATTCTATCACGGGTTTACCCAAGTCCAAAGGAAAGAGTGTCATCATGGTGGTAGTTGATAGACTTACCAAGTATGACACTTTTGTGCATTATCTCATCCATTTAAAGCTAATACAGTTTCTACAACATTTATGGAAACAATTTAAAAGCTACATATAAACCCAAATATTAATGTAAGCGATACAAATCCCATTTTCACTAGAAATTTTTGGACATAATTATTTTCATGTCTTGGTACTCAATTAGCTCATAGCTCATCTTATCATCCTCAATCTTCTGGGAAAATTGAGATAGTAAACAAATTTTTGGAAAGGTATATTCATTGCTTTTTAACTGATAAACAAACACAATGGGTCAAATGGTTGCCTGTGGTTGAATTGTGGTATAACACTCCCTTCCACACTGCAGCAAAAATGACCCCATTTATGGCACTTTATGGATATCATCCACCATCCATCACGTCATATTTAAGAGAAAAATCTAAGGTTCAAGGAGTGTAAGATCACATCGAGCATCAACAACAAGTTTTCCAACTCCTAAAGGAACTTTGGTGCATAATAAAATGAAACAATAGGTAGATCAACATTGCAGCGAAAGAAGTTTGATGTAGGTGGCTGGGTATTTCTATGGCTACAACCATATAAACAAATGTCCCTCAAGTAAGCTAAGAAGGATAATAAGTTATCATCAAAGTATTATGGTTCATAAAAGTTGTTGCAAAAGGTTGGTACTATGGCATACAAATTGGAGCTTCCTACAGCTTCGCGAGTGCAGCCAGTTTTCCATGTTTCATGCTTAAGAAGGTTATAGGTGACAAGCTCCTATTTCAAACAATATTTCTAGAACTTGATGAGGAAGGAAAAATCATATTGGAACCTGAAGCAATCACAGAAGCAAGGACTCGAAAGCTACAAAATCGACCAATTTCGGAGTATCTTATCAAGTGGAAGAACTTACCCGTTAAATATTCCACATGGGAGGATGATAGTTTTATACATAAGCATCCATAACTACGCAAGAATTGAGAAAAACACTTTTTTGATGGAGAGGGGCATGTTAGGTCCCTATAATACTATTTATTCCCCCATTGCTATTGTCATTGTAGCCCTTATTGTTATTGTTGTGCCCCTATTTTCCCCATATTGTTATTATTGTGCCCCATAGAAGCCCACCACTATTATTGTTGTGCCCTTATATTATTATTGTTATGTCGGCTTTGATTATATTGTAACCCCTTCGACTCCTATATATAGAAAGGAGGTTTTATCATTTGTATCATCCAAGAATTGTTCGTTTGTGTAATGTAAAGGAGATTTCCCCCTCGAAGAGGCTGATTTTGAAGTCCTTGCTCTATATTTTCTTCTATTTTATGAGTTGGTTGCATAACACTCTTCAACTCAAATGTCACCATTTGAGGCATGTTTGGTATACTTGCCTAAGTCTCCTTTGGATATCATTTTTTGGAAATATGTTTCTATTAATGGTCATAGTGACATAGATAAAGAAAGAAGCTTAATTTATCAAATCCAATTGGTACACTAAAGAGTTCAAGAACAACTTGAAAAGAGCCAAGGCAAGTACAAAACAAGGCATGACAAACATCTTGTAGATCACAAGTTGCAAGTCGGTTGATGAAGTTTCACTTCACATTAGCAAAGAGGCCTCCAAGGAGAAGGTAAAAACTTGAAACCAATTAGATATGGTCCATTTAGAATTTTAGAAAAGATTGGTAACAATGCCTTTTTGTTGGATTTTCCTTCATATATGAAAATTTTTGTTGTTGGTAATGTTGCAAACTTAAGCTTGTATGAGCCTCCATTGATTGAATATCAAGGAGAAAATGTCCAAATTGCTTCAATAGAGGATTTTTCTCCTAAATACCTTGATGAACTACAACAAGACACCATTCTTGACAAAAGAACAAGGTCTTCAAAACGAGGAAATGTGGATTACCTTTGAGTGGGGCTCAAGGGAACAAATCCTTCAAAGGCTAAATGGATAGAGATTGGAAAGGTGAGGGAACTGTACCCTCACCTCCTGGACAAATGAAAGTGATCATTTGGGGTCCAACAGGCTTACCGTGTGGAGGATGACCAGGTGCTCCAACAGACCTCAAATTTCAAAGTTGTTGGATTGGTGTGCAGCCTGGATGACTGTGTAGTACTCGTCATCCTGAATTTGGTGCAACTTGTTTCGCCAGAAACGGACTTCGTATGACTCCACAAACGAGTTTTATTCACTTTCCCAAATAGGCGAACTAAAAAAAAAAAAAAGACAGCGCAGTCAGCAATTCATACTACTGATGTGCCATTGACTAGGTAGGGTATGTGGATGTTGACCTGGTTAATGGGCTCCTCAGAAAATTATATCATGCCAAGTGGGACACTTGTACTGGTCGGGTTTTAGTGGTTTTGATTGGTTGAAGGAGTGGCCAACCACAAGCTGACATGTGTCCCGGTTAGAGGCTACCGTGTGGCAGCCCGAGAGGTTAGTAAAAGTTTCAGTTTAGTCCAGGAAGAGGCAGCGGGGGTTGAACCCGTGACATCCCAACACACAACAGAGCCAACTACCATTTCATCATGTGCTATGTTTCTTAACAATTATGATCACGCAGATTATTTAAAGAGTTATGGCACGGAGTTCAAAGGTTGGACCACCTCATGGGGGCCAAGTCATTGACTTAACCACCCATGTGAACACATCATTAGCCTCCAACAGTTTATGCAACTACTAGAGGAAAAGGGGCCAACGCTTAGGGCTAGCCCCTAGGCACATGGCCCTATATATGACCTTTCTCTTTATTTTTAGGTCTTAGTGGAAAACTTATCTGTCCAACAAATCCACCTGGACATTCACATATTTGGTGGCCAACTAGCGGGAATTTGAGCGAAAATGAGGGTTTGATGCTAGATTTTGGGAAATTTGTGGAGCAAATAGTGGATAAACTAGGAGAGGTCAGAACTTCTTCAATTTTTGACCAAATTGGAAGCAGCAAGAGGCTATATGGCCATTTCTGGACATTTTGGACTCATTGGAGTAGGTTGCAGAAGCATTTGAGCAATGTAAACACATATTTTTATACATTTTAGCATAATAGAGAGGCTCATTCCATTGGAAGTTGGACCAAGGAGACATAGCCCAGGGGCCAGGAGGGGTGAACTCCTTCATCATGTTCCTATTATGATGTGTTGTTGGTGATGTTTTGTACATTTATATGTTGTTGTTTAGTTTCTTTTTTATGTTAAAATTGCTCATAAAATTAACATAAAAGCTCATTTTCACTTGCAATAAACTCATGAAGACTTAAGAACATGAATAACATTTTATTTATACTCTTAGGAGGATCTTAGCACATCAAAACTAATATTCCTAATCAAATCATGATTACACACTGAAGGATGCACTCCCTTCATTTCCTTATAGCTCTAGGAAAAAGCATCCAAGTGCTCTCTCAACATGTTGCACAACTTCTATTCCTGAGGGGTTGAGACAGAAGTGTTGATTTTCAATTTTTTAGATGGACCAAATTCTACCATTTTGATATGAGAAGGACTTGAGTCAACTAGGAAAAAATCAATCCAAGGGTTACCTTCATATTGCTTCACCAAGTCATCAAGAGGCATGGTTTTGGGGGGCTGGTTCTAGAGGATATGATCAATGAGGTCATCTTCATCAGGTTTCCCCCCTCCTATAATAACATCTAGGGTACACTTTGGGTAGGATGTGGTATCGTATACTCCATCTTCCTCCTCCTCTTCCAACCATAATGGTAAGTCATGCTCTAGGGATGGTTGAGCAGGAGGTTACAAGACCAACTATTTGGACAAATTCCCATTCTTAATGGTCATGTTCCTAGATTTGCAACTTATGTAATCTTCAAAAGTGTCTAGTCGTGGCCTTCCAAGAATGAGAGGATAACCATTGAATTTGGTCTTGGGCTGGAGAACTAAGAAGTTAGCAGGATACTCCCAGGAATCAATAGAGACCATGACATCCTCAACAACTCCCTCGGGCGCTACTGTGGATATGTCTGCAAGTCACAATATTGTTGTGGTCTTTCTTAAGGATCCTTGGAGATTTAGTTTGAGCATGGTCTCCTTAGTCATAACATTGATGGTAGCGCCAAGATCAATCAAGGTGTGGGGGATAATAATTTCGTCAATGTGCACATCTACCATAGGACTTCGACGATCTAGATACTTTGGGAAAATCACTCTCCCTAGCATTAAGTTAGACAATTTTCGAATGATATTAATGTTAGGGGTATCTCTCTTTCTCCTCCCAGGATGTTTGAAGTATTTCTCCTTGATTAGCTTGTTGTATATGGGGACATCCTTGATGGCTTGGAGGAGTGGGATTTTAACACGCAATTTTTTCAATTCTCCTAGAAGTTTAGTCTCTTATGTGGTGTGTTGACTAGGATAAATCAATATTTCAGGAAAAGGAGGTGTATTGGCCTTAGGAACACTCTCTTTCTTTTCCTCTTCAATCTCCTCAGGTGGAGATGGATATTGGTTATCTGGAAGCACTCTTCCATACCTAATTTTGATTTCTTGAATTTTCACAACATAGGAATGGTAGGATGTAGGATGTCTCTCCAATATAGACATGTTGTGAAGGTTTGTTGTTCGGGTTCATATTTGGTTGAATAGGAATCTAAGGTTGCTTAGCTGGAGCAGGATGAAGGATTTGTGGTTAAGATTGAGGTGGAGGTAGTAAGGTTGTAGGTTGGTTGAATGGAGGCCTCCAATCTTGTGACGAGATATTCCACTGAGGATGTGGGGGGGCATATGGTTGAAATGACTGATCGGCAGGTTGGGAAGGGTATTGAGTTGCAGAAGATCAAGGTGAACGTGTGGACTATGACGGATGAGTAGGAGAACACCAAGGTGGAAGGGTTGCATTCTGATTAGGATTTTAATAGGAATAAGATTCCCCTTGCATGCCCTGAGGGTATGGTTAAGGTCATTGAGGCCTCCTTTGATTGATATAAAAGAAGTTGCTTAGGCTCACCTTCAACCCCTTGGTATACAGCCTTCAATCCATGCAGAGAAGGGAAATTATATGAGGAATGGATTTCCTCATAGATCAAGCAAACCTCTATAACATTTAATGGATATTCATTTCTAGGGTGTCTTCTAGTGCATCTAGGGGGAAATGTAGCTAAAACTCTCTCTGCTTCCTCCTGGTTCCTCTTGACCTACATGGTGTCCATTTGTAGAGGAAGAGTGTGAAACATTTAACTTTTAAAGTCTTCCAACATGTTTCTAATTTCACTCTAGACAGATGTTTTGGAGGAAGAGGAATTGGATAAAGCTTGACTAGCCCTACTATTCCTTTTGGCAGCCCTAGAATGTTTTTTCTAAATTTCTTTGATATCATCATACGATAGCTGATAAATGTTCCCTCCAGAAAACATGTTTAGGGTTTGTATAATGTTCTCCCTGATTCCTCTAAGAAGGACTCACTTGAGTGATTCAGGATCAAGGGTGCATCTGGCCCTTTTGTAACCGAGTTGGAACCTTTCCTCATAATATTCCAAGGATTCATCATCTCCAAAGGTAATTCTAAAGATTTACTCTTTGGTTTCTTTGGACCTACAATAGTCCTTGTACTTATTATTGAAGGCCTGCTACATTTAAGCCTAGGTAATGTTGTTATCCCCAGGTAAACCCATGAACAATCACAAGGTTGCATCCTGAAGGGTTGATGGGAACAATTTCAAATTCTAGTCATCAGAGGTATAATCATAAGCTCTGTGGATGACAACAAATTAAAACAAAAAGGTATCAAGATCCTTTGTAGTCAAGCCATGGAAGTGAGGAAGGACAAAGGGATTATGTTTTTCATCCTAGCATCTACATTAGTCTCTCTAATGGGAAAAGCACCCTTATTTTTGTTTCCAGTCTCATTTCTATTTTCAACCGTGGTGTAAGTGTGTGGAATGGTTTCTTCTTCTTCTTCCCAATAGGCTCTTCAAAGATCTCTGGATGTTCACCTAATGGGTCCTCTAATTCCCCTTCAGTCAGAGAGGGAATCTAACTATCACCAAAGAAGAAGGAAGGTTCACTATTTGATGGTGTGGGGGTATTTGGTAAGAATTTCACTAAATTATCTCTACTCCTATGAGGCATGAAATTATTTTTTCTTTTCATGTGTTTTTCATAATTAATTGTAAAACAAAAAGGAAAGTAGAATAACATCTACCTACTAAATGCAAATTAGAAATAAAAGTAGAAATTACATCTACCTAGACACCTCCCTAGCAATGACACCAAAAAGTGATGAGCCTCAGTATTGTTGCAAGAATGCTACAACTCCTAGAGTTACCAAATTTACTTTATCAACCTATGGTTTCGTACAAAATTGGAGGTGACAGTGTTATATACACATAAAATGCATCATTCTACTCATGTCACTTCTCAACTGGGGCACTTGACCATTAGGGTTCCAGACCAGTCCTCTATTGAACTAGAGTCTAACTACTGAAAATGAATGTAAAGCTAGTTCTCTTGAAGGAAAAATAAATTCATGATTATTTAGGAAATAAAAGCTACCAAATGGTAAATGCTATGAAATTCCATAAATCATCTATCTATGAAATGACACAAATTACATGTATATAGGAAAATATGCTAATCTTGCAATTGATCATCTAGTTGTCACTACTACTTGAAAATGGAAAGTTACGCTTGTTAGGGCCTAACTCTACCTCAAGCTAAGAAAGGCAGGATCTAGGGTAACATCAAACCATGCTTAACCTGGTAGCTAGCCCTACCAAGTCAGGAGAGGGCTCTCTCCTTTTCAATCTCAGAAAAATATGAACAAGGAGGCTTGATATGACTGATGTAAAGATTGATTTTAGGCTAGGTATGTGTTCAGAAGAGTTTGAATGAATTTTATGATGTTTTGCTGGCTCAAATGTGAAAGGAAGATTTTGGGTCCAGGGAATGGGCTCAGTTTTGCAGAGATCTCTATGGAGAAAGGTAGGAAAATTATTTGGTACTTCAAATTGAGTGAGATGGAGAATGTTTAGACTGGTGAGGAGTTGAAGAGTTCATGAAAGTCTCAAGGATCCTCTTCAAATAGCTGAAAACATAAATAACTAAACAAAACCCTAGGTAGAGCATTGCAAATCAATGAATTCTACCTTTATCCTTGCTTCATTTAATTAAGATGAATAGAGAGAGATAATGGCATATATAAAACACATGTAAACTTGCAATTACAGAAGGAAACACAATACCAAATCTATTCGCCACAAGAATCCCATAAAGTGTTGCAAACCCTGGTCTATTCCTTTGCAAAACTGCTGAAATGAGTGTACAATAAAGCTCCAAGCTTCGCCAAAAGTCCAACCTTTACTAATGACTGAAAAATTACAAGATATAGGCAACCAAAAACTTATCCTAGCCTCTAGGGATCGATCTCATAAGTTTAGGAGCTGTTCCAACAAAGTCTAAACTGAGAACTAAAACGTAGGCAATGGAACACCTTGCCTCTAAAAATTAGGGAACTGATTCACTCAGTTGCAAACTACCTTTTCATGGATGAATCTACCTCTATGAGTGAAAATTTAACATATTTACATCAAAATCCATGAATTCACATCAAATTACATCATGATTTTGACTATTAGAGAGAGAAAATTCAAACTAAGAAAAAACTAAGCGAAAAAACAGAGTTTTTTGGCAAAAAAGTCAATTTTCCATCCTATGCGCTGCGCCTCTGTCCTTGTGCATCATGCCTTTTTGCAGCTGATTTTGGAGGCCTTCCCACACACTAAATTTTCTCTAGGTGGGCTTTTTGGAAATATATTTCTGTCTACATTCCTGAACAGCTTGAATTTCTGAATTTGGTCTACATTTACCCCTCCAAAAATGAGTTCTCCCACCACTGCTTCTGGTGTGGCCAAAAAGGGGTAGAAAGGTCATTTTTGGGGTGTTTTTGACCCTTTTGGAAGCTCAAAACTTGTTAAAATTTCTTATCCATGTGAGGGAATTCATATTTTTTCATGAGGAACCCAAAAATGCTGAGTTCTTCTCAAAAGGAGGTCTCTAGCGAAAGTGCGAACCAGGTGGCGTGACACACCAAATAGAAAAACCTGTTTTTTAGGCTGAGTGTCCATCATCAAGTGTTGTGTTGGGCTAAGGAAGCCTCAGCCAAGATCTGGAGTCTATCTTTCTCTTTTCGCTTCCTCGATGCTTTCTTCAACTTGGCCTTCAAAATCCTGATTCTTGCTTTGCACACCTTGTTTCTCACCAAGTAGTGGTAGGCCATGTGCCTCAACATCGTTTTCTCCCTGTTGGCCTTCTATAGCATCTTTTCCAAGCAGATATTTTCCCTCTCAAGCCAATATTCACGATCAACATCAATTTCTTGTTTAAGTGGTGTCAACCTCATTTTCCTCCTTTTGGCAGCTTGCCGATTTTCTCATATGTTTTGTAGCTCCATGATGGTTTGTTGATCCTCTAGTTGTTTGTTTCTTTGCTCTAGATATTTGATTATCCATTTGGCTCTTTCCAGGTTGAGAGACAAATCATGAATGTCAGCTTGTTGTTCCTGAATGATCTCCTTGAGCTTTGAGCTTTGGGAGCCCAAATCATCCTGAATAAGAATGAAATCTGTCTCTTGTCCTCGTGAAGGCCTCTCATTATGTAATGGTTGCTTACCCTTTTCCTATACCTACTTTGTTGTTGAAGGAAACGAGACCCCTTCCACACCGGGTGGAGATAGTACTCGTTTTGCTACTGCAAACAATCTCCTTGTGACATTTTGGTATGTAACAAACACTAGCACACTGGATTTAGGGTTAGTAGTTTAGGGATATGGGAATATGGAATGGGTAAATAGGAATGTAAAGGGAGGGAGAAAATGAAGTGAAATAGAGAGGGAATGAGGTGGAATTTAGTAGTAAAAGCAACAATTTGTAAACCCTAGATAGTGTTTTTTCAACAAATTGTGCAAGTAGTTAGGGTTTCAATTTTTCCTATTGAATCACCATTAACACTAGGCAAACTCATTCATTGACCGTAAGGGAGTGCCGACTTACTTGTAAGAGGAAGAGTTTACAATTTGAGAGTCTTTGGAGGAAGATATGAGCAATTTCGGGCTTTGGAAACCTGTGCACTATGCCACCTCACAGGTGCGCCACGCTCATTCTGTGTGTTGCACCTGTTATAAAATTACACTACACACTACTGTCTGATGTGCCACGCGGGATGGGTGCGCCGCGCCTGCAATTTTTTTACCCTTTGACTGCAAATCACTCCTTCGGCTTTGAAAATGCAAAATTCACTTTCTCTCTTCTCCTTTGGACACATATGAGCCTTCTTTGATATGAATACACTTTATATAGCAATGAATTCAGTTTTCGACTTATGAAAACCCACTTTGCTAATTTTTTATTTTCACTTGCTTTAAAAACTTTGTTTTTGGGCAGTTTGTTATAGATGTTTTTGGGCACTGCACCCCAATCATAAATGTCCATAAAATAAGGTCTCCTAAGTCCCTAAAAGTGTTGCTGGAGGATGATGCTGGGTCAAAACAATTGGTTGTAATCGTCTTGCTTTTCTTGATATTAATAATGCTATTCAAGTTTTCCTCCATATTCTTGTATGTTTGATTGTATATGCATTTGTATGGTTAATACATATCTGGTCCTGTGTTATTTATGAATATAGATCTCTGTTCTTCGATAGTAGTATGTTGCTTTGATTCCACAGGTGCTCTTTGAAGCTGGGCAGGCAAAGAACAAGTGGCAAAGATCTATCAGGAAGGAGAGGAATCAAGTAAGGAACCAAGCGCAAGACTAAGGTTGGTGTCCTTTGTTCCACTCTTATCTATTTTCATAAAGGAAAATGAAAGTAGTCTTTACCTATTTGTTTCTAAGATAGCTACCAGCCTTAGTGGGAATAGCAGCTCTGAGTGGACACTATTCCCGGTAACAAAATGGCGACTCCGTTGGGGAGCGAATAGATTGTTTGTTAGTCTATCTTTGTTTTTTTTATAAACTTACAGACAGAGCCTGAAGTCAAGCCAGCTATCCTTCGAACTGCATTTGTTATACAAATGCAAGGTAGATCAATGCTACTTCAGTCTATCTCTCGGTTTTGTTTATGAATTAAAAAATCGATCTGCAAACGTTCTAATTGCCCTAAGTGGTGGCTCTAGTAACCTCCTTAGATCAACCCCTATGATTTACATTTACTGAACATCACTTACTCGGCCTAAATCCTTGAATTGAATTGCAAATTGTAAGCAAGAACTGGTTAAAAGTCTTGCACTAGTACCATCGCACCCTCCCTTCAAGACAGTTTGTATACATCACACTTCCTGTGTGCAGTAGGTGTGCTGCATACTGGATTCCTTGTGTGACAGGTGCAATGGTTAGGGAAGGTTAACTTTACCTTCAGACTTTGGTTTTTTCTTCACTACTTTCAGTTCTATTCAGGAGTTTTGCTCTTTGTGGTCCGTATATCTCTATGAAAACCCCCTTCTCTTCCATCATTCCACCTCTATTGTGCAAATAACTGTAAGTGTTTTTATGTATTGTGTGCCATTTTCAGTTCTCTTTTGCAAAGAAGTAGCATAGTCGAACTGTCGTTTCTTAATCTGAAAGTGTCGTAAGTGTTGTTTTCAGTTATAGAAGAGAATCCCATTGTTCTCGATAGTCGACTGTACTGTTACTCTTGTATATGATTTGAATTAATATTTTTTTAAGTGTCGAAAAATAGTTTTCATTTCGAAATCACAAAGTGTCACCCTTATCTTCACTTCATTTTGAAATGAAATTTGTTAAGTATTGTCGCTTTGAAAATAATTCAGATTTGCACTTAGCTTTCTTATCGTCATTTATACATTAAGAAGGTTGAAAAAAAATACATGCATGTGCATTTGCATTTAGACTGCTTGGTTTGATTTAGGACAGTGCATTTAGTGTGTGCTCTGTGCTCTTTGTTGAAAGACTCTCAATTTTCTTTCCTTGGTAGCTAGGATTTTCATTGCCAAAAGAAGATTAAACAATTGTTTATCATCTTAGACTGCATTTTAGGAATTGTATACACATCACGTGTCGAACCTAAAAGGAAAATTTTTAAACAAGATCAACTATAAAATAAATTTAATGAATCAAAAAACGCTTTGGAACCTAACGCACAACATTTAGAAGTCTAGGCTACAGATGTATTCCGGCGTCGTAAAACCTGGTAACTATTGTTTTCATTGTTGGTTGGGTGATTCCTCCACTCTGAGATGACAAGTGCTAGTACAGACTTGTGCTCCCACGTACTGTCGAGTATATATTGGGAGACCACAATAGGCTACATCCTTTATCCTTAGGAAGCCGTGTTTACCGCCCTATCGATCGGAATGCATTGAACACAGCATTGGGGAAGATTGACTGCCGTATCGTAAAAAGTATTCTGTAGTTTTGCGATTGGTTTGGTAATCCCCTCTGCCTAGATTTCCAGAGAAGTCTCTTTTGTTCCTTTTCAGACTCCTTAAAGGAAAAGGTCCATCTGAGCAGTTGTCACTTCAGGCTCATTAAAAATCGAAGGTGACTAGAGTCATCTTTTGTTTTTTCTCGACTCTTAAAAATTGAAAAAACAAGTTGTGTCAAAGCATCTAAAATTTATTTTAATCTAAATAACATCACAAGTTCCCTCGTTGGTCTTTAGGTTGAGAAAAATGGAGTTTACCAACCAAGGATTTCCCCTTGGAGGAAATCCTAGTCCTTTCTCCTCTTGGGGATATTTTGGTGCACCCCATATGGCCACATTGTCACTTCCAGGGTTGACGATTGGTTTGTCTGTATGGCTCTTCTCTACCTTTGTCATTCAGAATACTGTAATTCTTGAACAGTCAAGTCAGCAACTAGATGATACTAGAGTTACCCCCCAGCCTTCTACTTCATCTGTTTCTCCCTCTCCTCCTTCCTCTTCGCTTGATAAAGATGGTAAAGGTAAAGATCAAGTAACTGAGAAGAAGAAGTGGAAAGAGAAAAAAGAAAAGAAGAAGAAAGAACCAAAAGCGAAAGGGGGAAACCATGCATCGTCTAGTGAAAATCCTCACACCGCATCGTCTAAACCTAAATCTCCATGTGTCATTTGCAAAGGAGACCACTATCATCGAGATTGTCCTTGCATCCCTCGGATCTTAAGGGACTGGTCTCCTTATTTGCACAATCCAGTGTCGTCAACCTCTGATGATCATGTTGAAAGCACACCATCAACCAGTGAAAGTGAAGTATCTGGACAGAACAGGAATCACAAATTTCCTTGTAAATTGTGTGAAGGCGATCACGCCGTCCACCATTGTCCCTTCCTAGATGAAGCTAAAAGACTTTTGGATCAGCGTCCTACTTCACTGCTACGGCTCCCTCCTGGATATAAGAAACTCTTGCCAAGTCCACCACTGGTTGAAAATCTGGCTGGCATGCCTTTGTGGTTAGCCGAAACGTCTATCATTGAAAATGAACCCTATGAATCTATACCAGACGAAAGTCAAAAGGTCGAGGCAGCAGTTGACCCGGTCTTGCCTTTAGAATGTTCATCTTCGAATGATACCGTCACTGAAGAGAAAGAGAATGAAACTGTTCAAATTCTTTTCGTAAACACAGACTCCGATGAACTTGGGGGCAGTCTACCCATTCCTTTACCGCAGGAAGGAAGTTCATCAGAGTCATATCCGACTGTCTATTCGGTCCCACCTCCAAGCAACCTAGTCATTTCCTTCGACTGGAATCTACTAGGTAGACCTCGTTTACCAGCTAGTGTACCATTCCGAATCATTGTACAAGCTTACAAAATGGTCATGGCTGGTACGATCATAGGTGAAGGGGCTTCTGTGAGTATCATTTCCTCAACTGCTTGGAAAGTGCTTGGTTCACCATCGCTTTTGCCTGAAATGAGAAATCTGACAGGCTTTGACAAAGGAACTAGTCGACCGTTAGGGATCCTTCCCAATGTGCACATTACTTTGAGAAGGAAAACCATTCACATGAACGTGATGGTAGTCCAAGGACCCCTGGATTATAATATACTCCTTGGGCGTGACTATATTCATTGCATGGGAGCCGTCGTCTTGTCACTCTTTAGAGTAATGTGTTTTCTGCATGAAGGCAGAATGGTCAAGCTCGTAGACCAACTGTCATTCCTCGGTTCACACATAGAAAATAGTCAAATGCCATCCCTAAATGGTCTTTTCACGCAAGGAATGTCTAATCGATCTCTAGTCCGTCCACCTGATGAGCGTTAGTGATTCAGGAGGATATGACTGAAACCCGGGAGGCATGCACCTTGGTCTGTTTTGGTAGGAAAACCTTGGGTATATAGTAGATTTCCACGGAGGATATATGACTAGTCTGACACACCCGTCCATTTAGGAAAATGGGATTAGACTGGAATAAGATTCCCTCGTCAAAGTTGTGTGAGTGGAGGTGACTGTGCCACTCACCTTTGTCTATTTTGGTAGACATCGCCAAGGAAGAATTTTGTCTGTGACGCAGATGGAGAGCTTTCATATGGTAGCCTGGGAATTTTTCTCTATACCTGGGGGCATGCAAACCTTTTTGCATGCAAGCGAAGAGCGACCATTTATTTTTTAAATTTGTAGGTCCTCTAACCCTTTAAACTCGTAAGGTTGGTCGTTTCCTAGCTTGCATAAAGAAAGGATCTGGGGAAAATCTTTAAAAGGTGCAAGCTCCATAAAAAATTTCATCTTAGATGAGATATCCTTATTATATGACTGGCACGAGCAGTGTTACCACAGGGTTCAAGCTCGTTAAAAAATAAACCCGCCACGAGCAGTTTTAATGCGGAATTCAAGCTCGTAAAAATTAAACATAAGCAATGAGCAAATGTTTCCCCCAGAGTTTAAGCTCATTAAAAAATGAACCGATCCCCAATAAATAACCATTGTGAATGCATTATCGTCAGCTTTTGAGCCTTGGTTGTGTTCTCATCATCACCTACACTCTGTTTTAGCCGATCATACGCCTCCATTTGATTGTTTACCCTTTTGAGGAATATCTGCAAAGAATGATTCTATTAGCCATCCTTGTGACACTGTTGTGATTGGAAAATTCCAAACCTTACCTGGAATCAGCTGCTACCTGAAATCATGACTCGTTCCTCGTAAAATGAGTCTCCTTCAAGCTCTTTTCAACTAACTCGCAAAATATGAAAATATTGTCGAACGATTAGCCTCTTCGGCTCGTTAAAGTTATCGGAAGTGCTATCCCTCCTCTAGGTTTTAATCTTTTTGGACCTGAGAGATTATTACACAAAAATATCGAGCGCTTGTCTTGTTCAGCTCGTTAAAGCTATCGAAAATTCATCCCTTTCATATTATTTTACTCTTTTTTGGACTTAAGGGATTATATGATGAAAAAGAATCATTGGAGTTTCCTTTCCATCCCTTTCAGACTCTCTAAAATTGAAAAGGACCGAGTTATCTTTGTCGTTAAACTCGTTA
>APFE031307809.1:0-41930 GCA_000404065.3 Pinus taeda | reverse complement strand
TCTGTTAATTTAAATTCTTCTATGAGCTGTGTTATTTCTCAAGCTGAGGTTAATAAGTTGTGCTCCTCGGTTTGTCCGATTCCCTCTGCCCCTCCTGCCCTGTCTTCCCCCATTCTTCACCCCTCTGTGGATAGGATCACCTGCTCGCTTGATGAACGCTCACTTCCAAGTGGGACGCACCGATACTTCCTCAGGTCCCTTCCCGCTACACCCTCATCAGCCCTTGGCCTGGACATAGACCCTCCCCCTACCATTACCCCCAAACCTCCTCGCGACCACCAATCAAAAATTTCCAAGGCAATCAAAAGGGCTAGTGCTGAAGTAGCTTCCGGGGTCCAATCCCCAATTGACTGGGTTCTTAGAGCAAAGAGAAACCCTCTCACCTCCCCGCCATGATTTGTCTCTCTTCCAATTGAAGGGTTCTAGCCAACCCAAGAGACTCAGCCTGTCTAAAAAACTGGATGCTATTTTCCTTCAAGAAACTTTGGGGGAAGGTCATCATATCAACAAGCTCCTTTTAAGTTTTCTCCTAGATTGGGATTTTCACTTTCTGGATGTGAAGGGCCGCTCTGGTGGCTGTGCATTGGGTTTTAATAAATGATCTACAAAAATCCTCAATGTTTGGGGAGGAGAAGGTCTACTTGGGGATGATATCTTATCGTTGGAGCTCAACAAACCTTTTAGGATTATCAATATCTATGGCCCTTATCAGAATAGAGAAGTCTTCTGGAATAGGTTTATGGAGGCTGATTTTATGAATCAAGAAAATATAATCATTGGTGGAGATATAAATTTCTCTCTTGGATCAGCGGAATCTTGGGGTTCCAAGGGTCAAAGTGATCATCTCACGGTTTTTTTCAAAAACTTATTGGATGCCCATGATTGTTTAAATATTGACCGTGTTAAGCTTAAGCCAACTTGGAGAAATCACATACCGGGGGCAGATTTCCTTGCTAGAAGGTTGGAACAATTCTTGATCAAAGCCCCTCTCATGGAAATTTTAAATTTGTTTCGTCAATGGGTGGGGAGCAGTCGAATCTATGATCACTCTCCCATATTTTTGGAGCTCAAGGGTAATTTTTCTAAACCCCCTTCGCCTTTCAAATTCAACTCCTCTTGGCTGCTGGAGCCAAGTCTCCAGAATTTGGTCTCGGCTTCTTGGATCCATTGCTCTCAGGATGAGATCTCCTCTCCTGGGGAGGTTTTTGTGAAGAATTTAGCAGCTTTAAAAGTCAAATCAATAACCTGGGCTGGAGAAAAAAAGAAAGAAAAGAAGATGAAGAACTACAAAGGATTGAAATGGCTCTCTTAGCTTTCGAAGAATCAGTCCCTAATGGTTCGAACTTGGCTGAACAAAAGCTGTAGTTGGTTCAGCTGGAAACTGAAAGAATTAAACTTCTTCGCTCAAAAGAAGAAACCTGGAGACTCAAGAGCAGAGAAATCTGGCTCAAAGCAGGTGATGAAAACTCAAAATTTTTTCAACAATATGCAAGGGGCCGGAAAGCCATTAACACAATCTAGGAATTACAAGATACTGAAGGAAGGAAAGTGGGTAATTTGGAGCAATTGGCTGACATGGGGATTATACACTTCTCTGATATTTACAAAGCACCCATTGGAATAACTCTTCCAAGCATCATTCGCACTGCCGAAGCTCTGCCCAGATTTATTGAACCGGATGAAATTGAAGGCCTAAACTCCTAGGTTACTAGAGAAGAGCTTGAAGTAGTGTTGAAGTGCTTTAAAAAGGATAGGAGCTCGGGACTTGATGGGTGGTGGGTTGAATTCTACAACTCCTTTTTTGAATTAATTGGAGATAATCTCCTCCAGACCATTGAAGAAAGACGAAAAACTGGCAGAATATTGGAGGCTTTCAATTCGACCTTCCTGGCCCTTATCCCTAAATTTGAAAACCCTTCCTCTTTTGAAAATTACAGACCCATTTCCCTCTACAATAGCATTTACAAAATCATTTCCAAAACAATGGCTCTTCGCATTAAGCCCTTCCTCTCCCGAATGATATCCAAGGAACAATTTGCCTTTCTTAGCCATTGCTAGATCCATGAAGCAATTGGTACTGCTCAGGAAGATCTTCAATCAATTAAAAAGCTCCAAAAAAATTAGTCATACTAAAAATTGATCTCTCCAAAGATTTTGATTGTACCTGTTGGTCCTATCTCAGGGTTACTCTCACTCGTATTGGCTTTCCCTTTGCTTTCATCAATTGGATCATGGGCTGTCTTACATTTGTCTCCTACAATATACTCATCAATGGAGTGGCCTCGGGGTTCTTTCATGTGGAACGAGGTCTTAGGCAGGGATTCCCTCTCTCCCCACTGCTCTTACTCCTCATTATGGAAGGTTTTAGTAGACTGATTAAAAAAGGCAGAGAGGAAGGTTCCTTGGTTGGTGTAAGGATCTCTGATATGTCCTCTATAAACCATATCTTATTTGTAGATGATGTTCTGATTTTTTTAAATGGATATTTTCAAGACTCTTATGCTTTCAAGGTCATTCTATCCCTTTTTTGTAAAGCTACAAGTATGCAACCAAATTTTGTGAAATCAACTATTATCATGGTTTCCTGCCAACGGAATGAAGCAAGATTAGCCTGCCAACTTTTTGAATATGTGAGACAAGACTTGGATGATGGCCTAAAATATTTGGGTTTCAAATTGAAACCAAATGGTTTTCACATAGCAGATTGGGCTTGGCTTATTGCTAATATTGAAGGTAGAATCAACATTTGGCAACAACGATGGCTCTCTAGAGCAGGTAGGCTCACTCTACTCAAATTTGTTCTAGAAGCTATTCTGGTTTATTGGATGTTGTTGGCTTGGATTCCCAAAGGCATATTAAAAAGAATTCAACAACTATGTTGTTGTTTCCTATGGCGAGGACAAAATCCAGGGAGAATATTTGTCTAGGTTCGTTGGGATACATTGACAAGCCCAAAAAGCTAGGAGGATGGGGCATAAAAAACTTGTAGTCATTTGTTGAAGCTTTGGCTGCAAAAATGGACTGGAAGCTTATAAACTCCATAATTCTTTGGCAGGAAATTACTTTTTATAAATACATATATCCGCTCTCAGTTCTGGACTAGATCTGCAGACCCTCAGTTCCTTCGACTGTCTCCTCCATAATTTGGAAATCAATATCACAATCCCTTTCTCTCATCAAGCAAGGTCTGGCTTGGAAAGTTGGAAATGGAGTTCAAGTGAGGATCAGTTTAGATGCTTGGAGTGGTTGCGAGAATGGAAACATACTTCCTCGACCTCTTTGCAATCTCCTTCAGGCCTCTGGCATCTCCCACTTAGTGCATATAGCAAATGCAAATCAGGTTAGTTGGAAAAACCAGACCTGGAAGGATCATATAACGCTCAACATTCCCGATGTTTGGGTTGAATACTGCTAGAGGTTCATCGGTTCTCTAGAGGAGGCCAATGTGTGGATCAGTGACAACCATGATGACCTTATCTGGGCATTAGATCCCCATGGCAAATACTCCCCCAAAACAGGTTATGCTTACACAATGGCAGCCAGACACACTGGTGATTTTTCTTAGTGGTGGGGCCACATCTGGAAATTAAAAGCCCCTCCTAAATCCAGGCTTTTCATGTGGTGCATTCTAAAATACAAAGTACCCACTGAACTAATGCTGATGCGTCGTGCAATCTATGGTCCTTCCAGATGTTGTCTGTGTAGGTAGCATGAGGAATATTCTACTCACCTGTTCCTTACCTGCCCTGCCTCGAAATCATTTTGGTTAAGGATACTCACTTCACTGAATCTACGTATTGATTGGTCAGGACAAGACATCAAAGAGGCCTGGCATAGGTGGTGGATAAAAGCCAACTCTCAGAAAATTAGATGTCTGCCACTGCTTATTTGTTGGGGAATCTGTCTCAACAGGCATAAATCCATTTTCATGGATGCCAAAATCGATTTGGATTCCTCCAGTGTTTCGTTGTTGGCCATTTACAATTTTCTCCCGGAGGACCCAGACAATTGACCTTCTCGAGTCATTACCTCGAAAATTATAGACATAAATTCTTCCTAGGGTTATTTTGATGGTTTGGCTCAAGCCGAAGGCTATGGAGGTGGGGCATTGTTGCATATTGATAATATAGTGTCCTATAGAATCAAGGTCGGCCTAGGCATTGGCACCAAAAACTATGTTGAATTGAGCAGTCTAAAATACCTCCTCCTTTTTGCAAAAGAACAAAATTGCCAACAGATTCAGATATTTGGAGATTCACAACTCACTATTAAATGGACAAATGAAGTTAATCATTGTCACTTGCACACACTTAGAGATATTTTGACTGATATCTTTTCTCTAAAGTCCCAATTTGATTCATTTGCATGCTCACATATATACAAGGAAAGGAATGAGATCGTTGATCGTCTATCCAAAGAGGCAACGCAGCTGAATAGAGGTCAATGGCAGATACAGGAATTCCGGGAAGTCATTTTCTACAGTTATTATCATCAACCATTCATGGATATGAATGGTTCTTTACTGAATGATCTCTAAATCATCTAATAGTATTTTTCTATACTCTCCCTTTTTCTATGTACATATTTTTGTCTTCTACAGTTTTTTGGGACAAAACTCTTTTTACATTTTTTCCTGAAACTTACTGGACTTCTCTGAAGTTTATTATCAGTATACATCATATTGGTTTTTGTAAAAGCTTATAATGACTTTGAATTGTTCCTTTTATATGACAACATTTCATATGTGCAATATTATACAACATGTAATTTTCTTATCTTATTAATGAAAATTACGCTTTTTCCGAGGAAAAAAAAGATGGTTGTTCATTTACTTTTACAAGTTCGAACAATCAAGTAATCGACAATCTTTTCGTTTTTAAGGAGACTAAAAAGGGCATAAAGGGAACTCTAGGTTTTTGCCTTTTCATAAGTTTTAATGAGTTTGAAAAAATGAAAAAATGTACTCAATACCAAAATGATTAATTTTTCGTTAATGACCCACGACACTTAAACTTGAAATAATTATCTTTGCTAAAAAATAAAGTGAAAAACATTATAAAATTGGATATTAAAAGTTAATAGGCAAAAAATAATAAATAAATAGCCCTAAAAACTTATAAAAAACCCAAAAAGTAATTTTTTTTTACCATTTGTGTTTTTAATCTTTTGAGAGTGATGGAGGTCACTTTCACTATAAACTTCAGAAGCTGATTTCGAGCAAACCGTTGGGAAAAATTGCGAGCCGTCTTTTCTAGGTCGATTATCTCTCTAAGCTCTTCATTTTCATGCCTTTTATTTAAAATTTCACTATAGATTTAGTTTTTTTGGGGAAGGTTTTAAAAATAATGTTTGCCCTCAAAGGCCTTTTGAGCCACTTCATCCCAGACAAATGGGATGCCATTTTTCAAAAGTCAAGTAAAAACCTAGTTAGCTCAGCATAGCTCTAGATAAATCGACGTAGAAAGTTTTCCTTCCCTTTCAATCTTTGGAGTTGGTGGAGATTGGAAGGAGGAGGGAGATTCAAAATAGCCTCAACCTTCAAAAGAGCGACAAGAATGCCTTCCTTTGAAACAAAAAATCCTAGCAATCGACCGGATTGCACACAAAAAACACACTTTTGTGGATTCAAGTGAATATTTTAATGACAACATTTGATAAAAATCACTCTCAAATTCTTTGGATGATCTTCCTGTCTCAATAAATGAGCTAGTAAGTCATCGAGATAAGGTTGCACAATATGCTTGATATCGTGAAATGCATAAGACATAGCCCGTTGAAAATCTGCACTGGAATTCTTCAAATTGAATGAGAGTTTTTGATAGGCAAAAGTACCCCATGGGAAAATGAATCTGGTTTTGTGTTGATCAACTGGAAGTATTTTGATTTTATTATAGCCATAAAATTCGTCCATGAATGAAAACATTTCATTTCTGACACATTCGTTAATAATTAATCGATATAGGGAGTGGGATAGTTGTCCTTCGGACAAGCTTTGTTGATATCCCTATAATCAACACATACTCTAATGGTTCCATGCTTCTTCTTAACAATACAATATTGGACACCTAATCAGTTAAGGAACTGGGTAGATGAGACCTGCTTTCAGCAGTCTATCGACGTCATCTTTAATCACAACAAATTTTCATGGATGCACAAGACATAATTATTGTCTGATAGGGTTGGAATCCAAGTAAGTCTTGATCTTGTGCACAATAATGCTTGGTTCAATTCCCGACATTTCCTCATAGGACTAGGCAAAAATGTCTCGGAATTCTTGAAATAGGGATTTATACGTTTGAATCTCTTCAACTAAACATGAAGCACCTACATTAATATTTTCAACAATTCATGTTTTGACTGAGATATCTATGGCAATTGTTGCAGATATATTACCTAAATTCCTTTCAGATTCATCTTGAAAAACTGAAATGGGCCATTCTAGATTATCTACAATCTTAGGTGAAAACATAGTCAAAAAATCATTCTTGATTTTATTGGGGTTATGTAGAAAAGATGAATAATGATGGTAATTTTTCCATGGAATTTCATCCAAAGTCATGACCTCCACGATACTTTCGTCAGTTGAAAATGTATAGTCAAAAGGATCAGGAAGTGAAACTATTTCTAACCAAGGTAAGGGAGAATAATCATCTTTGATCGTATCCACTCAATCAATTTCAGAAGATGATGGTTCGGAAAATGATTGAATTTCCTGGTAAGCCAATTCAAAAGGGCTCAAAGGCATCTCATTGTAATAGGAGGTTAATTCCGACTCTAAAGGTACTATCTAGGGATCAAATGATTCCATAGTGCCTAATGTAATCATGTTAACCTCAAAAAAATTAGAAGGAAAGTTAGGTGGAGGGAGTGCGAAGGTTCCCATCAGCGATAAGTGTTTGAGAAAACCAACACCAACATCCTCATAAAGAGCATTCATTTAACCAAAAAAAGGTATGTTACCCATAGAATTAGGGTTTGAAGTACAGTGAGACAACTGGTCTACTTTGACAATCCTCCCTTTGTGAGGAAATTGTATCATTCGAAAAAGGGATGAGACCACTGCTGACATAGCGTAGGTCTAACTTCGACCAAGAAAAAGGTTATAATAGAGCTAAGCATCTATAACTTCAACTTCGATTGCGACTGTTTTACCCTTTAATTTTAGGGGCAGAATGTTAAGGATTCCATAAGAATGAAAACCTCTTCCATTAAAGGCTTTTAGAGTGGTAGGTGACTGATTGATGGTTGGAGAACCTAAAGCTTTCCAACATGCAATCGACATAATACACGTAGAAGATCCTTCATTAACAATTGTGCGAAACACTCATTTGGTTTTAACAAAAAGTGGAATATGGAACGCCAACTGATGAGGGAGTCTGGGGATATGACTCTCAAGATCAAAGATAATTAGATTAAAGTCCTACAGATCAATAACTCCTATAGATAACAATAAAAAGTTTCATTGTGTTGGGCATGTTTTACGCACTTCTAGAGCTAACATTGCTTAAGGAGACAACCAATTCTTCAATAATTTTATAACTATGTGTCGCTCTAGCATGTTTGTTGAAAACTGATTTCCGAAGCACACCTTTGGGAGGTGGTCAAATCATCATGTCAGGGTTTGGTTACTCAATCTGTAACGGTTAAAAAATAGGAGGAGGAATTGAATTGGAAAGTTGACCAGATGAACTAACCTTATTTCCATTGTTAATATGACCCTTAGATTCGTAATATTTTGATCTCGTAGCTACCATAACTTGCTGCGAAGACATCATCATGATATCTTGCGATATGGAAGAGGAAGATGTGTTATGAGAAACCATTTTGCTATCTTGAGAAGGGAATGGATCCTTTAAAGCAATGGGAGTTGGAGAACCTTTGATGAATTTGGAAACCTCTACTCAATGTGGGAATTCCTTCATACAATGATCCCCATTGCAAATAAGGCAAGGATAGCGAGGTTTACATTTCTCGCAAGTAGATTCAGTTTTAGTGGGTTTCTCTTTCAAAGAAGCATTTTGTTTCGATTTACCTTTCCCCTTCTTTTTACCTCTGGTCGATTTGGACTTGTTGGTAGATGATTCTACAACATTAATCTCATCAATAGTTTCCGGAGAAAAGCTTTCAGATCGTGAATCTTGTATGGCCAAAGTCTGAGTACTTTTAGAATTTTTAATATTCCCCTTATAATGTTGGCTAACAAAACCTATTACCATTAGCAAAATTAGATCCTGTAGGAGAAGTAACTATTGGATCACTTGTAGGGCACGGTAAATTCGAGATTTTCTCATACAAGGTGATGAATTGAGTGTAGACTAAGTCTAAATACTGGGCACGAGAAATTACCTGCTCTTTTGTGATGAAACCTCCCTTAGAAACATCCTCATTAATAACAGGAAGAAGTGACTTCATAAATTATTCAGCTAAAATCTGATCTGGAATAAAAACTTTGACTATTTGATGTCTACATCTCCATTAATGGATATGATTGGAAATGTGAGTTGATTTTGATTGTTTTAAAGAAGCCAATAGTTCGGTACCAGTGTCATAACGGATTGGTAACTGAAAATGGGTTAAAAAAGTTGTTGCTAGGGAGTTAAAGTTATGGAAATATGAGTGAGGTAGCTCAATGTACCATTTGGCTGCCAAACAGGTTAAAGTTCATTGGAAAAGGCGAAGACAGATAGAATCGTCAATTAAAGAATTCGATGCACACCAAAGATGATATGTCATCACATGGTTGGATGGATCTTCCCTAGATTTGCCTTCAAATGTGGGTATGTCACTCGGTAACTTGGTAGGAATCTCTGACCAATAAGGATAATAATAAATATGATCGTTCGTTAACCAGGATAAATCAAGTAAATCTAGGGTTGCAATAATCGGTAACTATTGTTAGGGTCTTGCAGTAAAGTTTGACAACCTTGCGGGCTGAGACCAACCCCTAGAGGAGGATACCTAGGATATCCTAGAATAGTCTGCGCAGTTGGAATTGGAATTCTACCAGGGTAACTAGGGTGAACCATACCAGGTTGAAGTTGAAAAAATACTTGATAAGTATGACTGGGGTTCAATTGACTCTAGAAAGGTTGAGCTTGACCTATTTGACCTAAGTAATATTGCCCCTGAACAGGTTGAACTTACAAAGGTTGAACTTGAAAAAATTGATTGTGAACATGTTGACTTTGAATAAATTTACCTTGAAAAGGTGGGTTTTGGAAAGTTTGACCTTGGAAAGGTGGACTTTGAAAAACTTGTCCTTGAAAAGGTGGAACCTGATAAGTTTGACCTTGACAAGGTGGGCTTTGGAAAGCTTGACATTGAAAAGGTGTTTGCATTGTTCCTACAATGGGTTGCTCGATAGGAATCTGTAGCATAGATTGGCCCATAGGGATGATTTGATAAGCAGAAACCTAAGTAGTTTGAGGAACAAATATTTGAGGGGTAACTGGAACAATCATTTATGATACTCCTGGGATAGGTGTCTGAGGAGAACTTGGAATCGACTGCGAAACAGGTGTCTGTGGTGAACTCTGAACAAGTCATTGAATCAATTGTTGAACAGGTGTTTGTGGAATTCCTTGGACAAATTGTTGAACAATTATTTGAGGAATACCCTGAACAGGTTGCTCGATAGGTACAATAATATTTGGAACAATTATTTGAGGAATAGGTTGTCCAGTAGGCTGAATAGGTTGATAAAGTGGAACTTGTGGAGCAATTTGACCATATTGTTGAGTAAACGTAGGATTCCAAATGGTGTTCATCCTAGGATAAGGAGTACCAAGCAAAGGTTGATTTACAATAGGTTGACCTAGATCGGGCTGAGGTATCTAACCATAATTTTTAGTAAAAGTTTGACCCTAAATAATAGGTCATCCTATAGGTGGAGGATAAGGTGGTTTCCCCCAGGAAGGTAATAAACACCAGTTGGGGTTACTTGAGGGTTATTAGAGTTATCGGATATCATATGAATTTGTTGTTTTGATGCCGTAAGTTCTTCAGGCATGGAATTGATGCTATGAACAATGGATGTAGATAAACCAGATGACCAAGTAGAAGGTTGGGGAGCAGAAGCAACTCCTAAAAAAGTCCCAGTAAGTGAATGGTATCCATGAGGAATTGATGGACCACCATACAAAAGTGATTCCAGGGAGCCGATAAACATAGATGAATCAATGTGTTGGCTCCTAATAGGAATTTCTGACATAGTTCTCTCTGGTTAATAAAAAGGAATGTGTGGTGGTGACAAATTCTGACCTAAAAAAATCAAAGTGGTAGAACATCAAGGGTCAGGTCAGAAAGGAACTCTTGGATCAAAGGATTCACTACCGATAAATGAAGAATGAGGTGTTTTTGTCTCTTCATTTCTGGTAATATATTCAATGCTAATTAACCTAGGAGGTAATCCAGTTGTAATTATCATCTTCCTTCAAGGTGAAGGTGCCTCAGGAGTAGGAGCTAAAGCAATCGAAGGTGATTCTAGTTGAGAAACTCTAGAGTCAGGTTCTTCTATGCCTCGTTTGGTTAGTTCAGTATCTGAAACTTCAACAGTATCAGATTCTGTTTGAACTACTATGGTAATCACTAGACCAGAGTGAACTAAGCTTGATTTTATTTCTTGTTTTAGATTCACTTTGGTTTCTATTGTCTCAGGGTGTAAAATTGTTGATGTTTTAGGTTCTTCTAAGGTTTTAGATCCTATTGACTTCGACCTTTCAGGCTTTATCTTTTCCAATTAACTAGGTGTATATTTAGGAGGTTTACCTTGCATTCTACATGACTTCCTTGGTGATTCATCCAGGATGAAAATTTATCAGAAAATCAAATAATACTCACAATCCAATCCTAAGGTCTCTAAAAAGTAAAAACAAACAATTTAACACACGCCAAAAAATATGTGTTCAAACCATGAAAACAAGCTTTTCATGACGAGCTCACTAGTTGGTGATGAAATCCAATGTCGTAGAGATCAAAGTGGAAAGTGGTTATATATAGAGTGGGTGGAACCAATTATGTTGATAACCTACTTAATGTACACGATCTAGTGCAAGTAAAATTCATTTATGCCATCTCGAATGAAGAGTAACCTCTAGAAATTTCCAAGTGCTTCCAGCCAACGTCTATTCCAGGTACAACATAGACTTCTCCTTTGTCGTCACCTTGGGTAAAAGCCTAAGAATATGGTCACTAAGGTTACCACTTAAAACAATTCAGCTCAGGGGGACAGTCATAGATCGAACTTACACGCAAGGGTAGAGTAACAAAGCTCAATCCCCTTGAAAGTTCCTCAACATGGTTAAACTGAGGTTTACTTCCAAGTGACTCCCAAGTACCTTTAGACACCATTTTTAACACGTGTCAATCGCACTACCATAGCTGATGAAGTGGGGTCAATCACTTCACCGGGTCCGATATGATCTCATGCTTGACTCCTTTGTAAGGGGAGCTTCCTAGAGAAAAATTGTAGTAAATGGATTTTCCGCCCTATCACATGATTCTATTGTTTCTTTGCAGCTTTGGAAAGTTCACTCACTTCCCTATTCCAAAGCCATAAAACCTAATCCTCTATAGGTGGAAAAGAGCCCTAAAAATAAGAAATTTCTAGGTTGATTTTATTAGCGTTGATTTTAGGCATTGTTATTTACTCAGAGTTGATGGATGTGAAACTGATGAAATTATGACTTGATGCAAATCCTAATGCAATCGAAAATGAAAATGTAATCTTTTCGTTTTAATGAAACATCTATCTGAACTAAGGAGAGAGTTTTTCACTTTTTCAACTGAAATATAAGCAAAAACTCTAATCCCCAATATACTCCTTTTCCTAAAATGCAGCTATCCAATTTCGAATTACCAAAATATTGAAGAATAACTTCAAATTTTCATTTTGCCCATTAACATAAAAAACAAGAAACTTCTCTTTTCATACAATCACTCAGAAATTCACAAAATGCAACAAGAAACCAATAATCACTCAAAATGAATTTTCCCTAATTGAATGCTATAAATTTATTTGTGGTAACAAATACAATTCATGAACACTTCAATAAATAGAAAGAAAAATGACTTTTCATTTCAAAACAAGCATAAGAAGTATTTTCATAAACAATACCTAATATTGTAAATCATTCACTTTGATACTCAAAATAAACTTTTGCAAAAGAGAAAACTACACTCAAAGGCTGATCCAATCGACAGAAGAAAAATAGATTGTCAACACAACAGGACCAACATATCTCTCTTTTGATAGGTCGACCATTCATCAGACGAGACTCTACCCTAATTTGCAAAACAAGACCAATCATAAGAAAATCTTAAAATAACATTCAATCATACTGAAAAACACTCACAAGAGGTTCAAACAAATGTAGAACAATAGGAAAAAACAAAAAGTTTGGATTTAAAGAGGAAATAACTAGGTTTTTCAAAAATTCTAGGTATGTGTGCAGGTTCTGGAGTAAACCAGTGTGCATAAGTTGTGTTGTGGAAAGGTAAATGCACAGAGTGCACACTGTGCCTAAAGTCTACGTGCGCACAATGGGGAAATTACAAAAAAATAAAAAATAAATGAAATCCAGCTTAAAATCTAAATTTCTAAAATTTCCAGACACTCAAGGAAGGCTTGTGTAGCATGTTGAAAATATCAAACAAGGAAAACTAATGGAGGCTGAGACGATTCTCTAGTGGAGTCTCTAATTTATTATGTGGACTTATTGCTCTTGCGGACAAGAGTGATCTCCCTAGACTTCAAAGAACCCTAGTAACAAACAAACAGGAACTAGTACCTTTCTCTAGACTTTGATTCGCTGAAAGAAAATACAATGATAAAGGCATCTTATTGATTAAATGAAATGATTGATGAAGTCCCCTTCAAAGCTTCCAACCATTCGCTCCTCGATGCTTTAGAGATCCTCTCGTCACTCCCCATAACTTCTCCATAACGTCCAGAAAGAGATTTGCATAGATAAAGACAAACAAGAGATCAAAGCATTCATCATATAACCAAAGAGATAGATGGACTAATTAATTAATTATATATCATAAATTGATGAATATGCAATCACAATATATGTAGGTGATCAAGGAATCTTACAAATTAGATCAACAAAGATGTAATTAAGAAATAACATTTTCTTTTATATTGATAAACTGGAGAAAAACCTTACAACCACATAACCTTGATGTTGCAAGTTCCTTCTACAATCTCCAACCATTTCCCTTGCATGAATAGCCTTCCAACCTAATCTCAACGACATAAACCTACTTCCAATGATCCTCTCCCAATCTTCAGACCTGTAGTAGCTTTATAGGCCAAGAATGGGAAGTTTTGGATCCATTCTCCAAGGGATGAGATCCACTAATAGTGGGATAGGGGTTCCAAAAAGGAAGGGGAGTTGCTCCATGATTGGAGGGATCATGGCTGAATAGGCACCCATTCAAAACTTGTTGGTTGGGATAGATGCTACCAATAATGCTTCTATACTTTACTTTTTATTTTTACATTTGTTGAGTCATGTTCGCAGGTCATAGTGTAAGACCGTGCGTACTTATGTGCAAATTATAATGGTCTTCTCTGCGTATGCACATAAATTAATTAGGTGATCCAGACTTAAACAGGAACGCAATAAAATACAGAGATAACCATATACACAAAGATGCAGCTCAAATAATACTTCATTTCATTAATGGAAAATACTAAAATATGCTTACAACCGGAAATAGAAATAAACCAGCTAGGGCAATGGTAGCTTATCTCTGAGAAGAGATGTGTGGCTACATGCCTCTGAACTGTGTTACAATGAGGCTCAAAGGCCTATTTATTTGTTGGAGAAACAATGGAAAAACCCTTCACATTCCAAAACCTAACCCTGGAAGATGAAACGCCAAATTGTGGGCCCCGTTTTTGGGTAAGTTGGTACATCAAATTCCCGGGGTCGCGAATTGGTTGTCTTATCTCTGTTTGACGTGCATGATAGCCCGTTGGAAAGATCTCTCCAAGGACTACGACATAAAAGACGATTTTTAGGCAGAAAAAATGCTATTGGTAGATTTCCCAAAAAACGTCGTTTAGGGCCTCAAAACGGCTCCGGAAGTTTAGGACCCAAAAAACTGCTAAAAATAGTAAACGGTGCTATAATTAAGGAAACTGAAAGAACTGAAAGAAGCACTAGAGGGTATCCACGTGGAATTAGCGGGTGGTCACCAATATCCACCTAGATCACTAGGGAACTGTGCATGTAGCCAAAACAGGGTTTTTGTACCATGAGATCCAGGAATTCCACTTTCTTTGGGATGATTGAGATTCTAACTTTGCAGGGGAATGCTCTTGGGACACATTTGTGGATAACGAAAGATCCAAATTGATGGTCATTTGTCTAATGCAACAAAATGACATGTAACATAAATGTTTCAAGGGAAGCTACACCGCAGTCATTGTGGAACAAGTTAGGGAGTTTGTATTAGTCTAAGTCCCTAGTGAACAAATTGTTCCTATGGAAAAGGTTGTATAACCTAAGGATGAAGTATGGAGACTCAATGACAGAGCATGTAAAAGTCAACTATTATCTATTAATATTAATATTTCAGATGAAGATACATGTATCAGTTTTTTGTATCCTTGACGAGACTTGTGTGATAGTTTATTTGTTGCCATAGGTAGTAATGCAACTACTTTAAGTTTCGATGATATATTCTCATCCTTGTTATCAAAGGAGATGAGATGGAAAAATATGGAAAGTCAAAACACATATGCCTTTTACGTAAGAGGATGCTCCCAAAACAAAAATAAAAATAATTCCTCAACTGAAAAATCTAAATCTAGAGGAAAATTTGTAAAGGTATGTTGGAGATGTGGAAAATAATGGCATTATAAGAAAGACTGTAAATCGAAAATTGCTGAGAAAGGGAAGGGATTTGATGATGCTCAAGTTATATCTAAGCAAAAATCTCCTCAGATGAAGACGTAATGTAGTTGACTTCTTCAAGTACACATATAGATCATGAGGCATGGCTAATGAACTTAGGGGCATCCTTTCATATGACTCCTCACACGGAGTGATTTTGCGAATATGAAATATATGATTGTGGCGATGTTTTTCTAGGAGATGATTTTACAAATAAAATCATAGGATGAGGAAAATTCAAGTTGAATCTCATGCGTGGAAGGATTATAAAACTCCTAGGTGTTCTGCACATCCCAGGATTGGCTAGAAATTTGACTTATATAAGCAAGAAGAACGATGTAGGTGTAAAAATAATGTCTGAAAAGAATACTTGTAGGATAGTTTGAGGAGCCAGAGCCATCATTGGGCATAACATTAAGCCTTCTATACTCATCACTACCACACTCATCAATTGACATAGAACCACCACCACTACCATCTTACAAATTGTCATTACTGTAGGCATAGGAGCCCAATACTAACTGGGGAAAGGCATAATGGCGACCTAGGGCATGTGCTAAGCTTCTACCGTTCACATGGTAGAAGCATCGAAACCTATAATTGTCACCCAATCTAGAGAGTACAATGACCAATTTCACTATAGAAATAATGATCATTTTTCTTGATATTTATTTTGTTCTTTAAACTCAAAATGTTAAGAAAAATATTTTGATAAGCCAAATTAAATTAGATATCATTTTTTGGGATTCAACTATGTTAAGAAAGTCATTCATCTATGACCATTTCCATGAGAGGTAGTCATAACTGACTAATTTCTCATGATTTTTGAGTAGTCCACTTAGCACTCATTGCATCGGGTGATGTTCACAGGGGTGAAGAAGTGGGATTGAAACTAGTGAAATGAATCACATAGCGTCAATCATTACTTCCAGGGCTTGCACTCGGTAACCAGGACTTCCCGAGAGGTCACCCATCCTAGATCACCTCTAGCTCAAGCGTGCTTAACTGTGGAGTTTTCCCCACAATCAAGCCCACTTAGCTTGCTAGCCCATTTGCAAAACCTTAGCAAGTATTGTGCATCATGAACCATTCAAGTAGAGCTCCCTGCACTCTTATGGGGGAAAACTCCACAGTGAAGCATGCTTGAGCCAGAGGCGATCTGGGATGCATGACCTCCCGAGAAGTCCTAGTTACCAGGCACAAGCCTCGGAAGTGAAAATTAATACTATGTGATTCATTTCCTCTTTTTAATATTATTTGATCATTCCAAATTTTATCTTTAATTTAAAAAAAAAATAATATTTTTCCATATTACTAATTTAGTTTTCTTATTTATTTTCCAATAATTAATCTCAGCCTCAAATCACTTGCTGAATTGTTTTCAAAGTAACCATAAAGACTCCACTTATATTCTAAGCAATAATAAAGACTCTATCTTTATTTAACTTGAAAAACTTGGGTTTATAATCTAAATTTTGGATCATGGCTTTAGACTCCACTAAAATACATTAGGTTTTAATAAAGAAACTATGGTAAGGGGTATCACATTTGATTTTAAAATTAGCAGTTATAAATTTGATTTTTAATTAACTCAAGTTGATTTTCGTTCAAACTTCACAATCGTAAATAATAAAGAGGATATCTAAGTGTTGAAAATGAATTTTCATATCTCAACCGTAGAGTTTAACATTTCTTAATAAGATCTCCCACCATTAATGATTATGTGCATTTTTGGGTACATGTGTGATGGGGTGAAATAGTATCATTAGCATATTAAAGGACTCTAAGAAATTCAATGTAGATAATACTAATACATCATTCATCTTCCAAATATTGATTAATTAATTATATATAAATAATTTTGAAAAAATAATGCACTTTTATTTAATATTATTATTTATAATAGTAATTATGTTTTATATTTTATAAAAATATATATATTTTAATAATAGTAAAAAATGAATATGTATATATGTGTAAATAATGAATGTGATACGATAAGATTTCTAGCTTTATATATATATGGGTAAATAATTAATATATATATATATATTCACTTTACTATTATACATATTTTTTTCTTTAAAAATGGGTGGTGAAGATATATATATAATATATATTGAATATTTTTTATTGTTATAAAAAATAAAGATTTTATTTGAATAATTTCAGTTTAGATTTATCTTCTAGATCTACCAAGTGCCTAGATAGATTAAATCTCTTTTCACTTTGAAAGTGGTTTGCATATTAAGAGATAAATTCAGAATTTAGATGGATCTAAGTTGGGTTAATTTCTCCTTTTAAATAGACTATATTCCACATGAATACCACATATTTTAGAAACCTGGAACTCAAAAACCACTAAAAATAATTTATAAAAAATTAATAAAATAATAAAAACCTATTTTTATTTTGGCAAATTAAATGCTCACATAACATTACATTACAATATCTCTATCATGCTAAGCGCCTATCAAAATAATTATTTTTATATTTTAAATATTATTTCAATAATTTTTTTTATCTTTCAGAATTAATTATTTTATAATTTTAAATATTATTTTAATAAAAATTTTATTAATTTATATTAAATTTAATTATTATTAAATCATGTTAAAATTTTCCATTTAAATATTTTATAAATTAAATCTTTAATTTTGAATGTTATTTTTAATTTTTCCAAATAATATAATATAAACTAAAACTTTATAAATTATTTTATACAACTGAAGCTTTGATTGCTTTTAAATTATGAAGTTTTAGTTTACTAAAACTTTATAATTTATTTATGAAGTAATGTAATAACTATGACAGCTGAATTGAGTTGGAAAATTTGAAACATCTTTTCCCAACCAAATGGAAGTGGCCTTGAAAAAGATATTTGCATAGGAACTCAAAATATGAAACCTTTTTTCGCTGGAATTATTTTAATAAAAAAATAAACAACTTATTTTATTTTAAAATTAATTAAAAATAGATGAAAACATTTCCTGACTTCAAATGATTTTATAATCTAAATTATATTTAACCCAAATTAACTAAATATCTCATTGACCAAATAAAAGGAAACGGTGATTCAGGGGAAGTGACAAATATGAAAAATAAAAATAAATTTAAAGGCTAGAAAAATTGTAAAGTTATGCCACAGATTAAAATGGAAATGAAAATTAAATTGAAGGATTCCAGAAACTGTGATTTTTTTTCCAGACTTCAACACATAGGTAATAGGTATTATAGTTGTCATTGCTGGTTTTTTGAATTTTTTTAACAACCACCAGTCCCAATGACTATGTGCACTTTATGGAAGAATTGACCAATCTTAAACTCTATTGCTTCAGTTTTACTTATAAAAGCAGACTATCAACACATAGCTTCCTGCTCTTTGTTTGCCTTTTCAAATCATTGAAATGGACAAATCTTAAAGCCCATCAGTGCAACTATGCTTATAAAAGCAGACTGTCATCATGCATGCCTGGTCTTTCTTTGTTTTTTCAAATCTTTTGCAATCTTTGTTAGTCTTTTCAAATCTTTGTTGAGTTTGCAAAAGTTTTTAAACTGTTTAATTGTTTGGTTGCAGGAGATGAGTTCTTAACATTTCCAAATCCTGCAAATTACATTGCTTCACCATGGCAAAGGAAACTGCTAAATCCATGTGGCAGCTGTGCAAGATATCAATCATGCATATGATAGTAGGGGTTTAATTTTGCTACCCTATCTGTTCAATTTTGCTTATAAAAGCAGGGTATCAACACAGCTTCCTGCGCTTTGTTTGCCTTTTGAAATCTTTGAAATGGACAAATCTTAAAGACCATCAGTTCAGCTATGATTATACAAGCAGACTATCATCATACATGCCTGGTCTTTCTTTGTTTTTTCAAATCCTTTGCAATCTTTGTTACTCTTTTCAAATCTTTGTTGAGTTTGAATTTTTTTAAAACTATTTAATTGTTTGGTTGCAGGAGATGAGTTCTTAACATCTCCAAATCCTGCAAATTACATTGCTTCACCATGGCAAAGGAAACTGCTAAATCCATGTGGCGTATGTGCAAGATATCAATCATGCATATGATAGTAGGGGGCCGATCACATTCAAAGAAGCTCTGTAATTACTGTGGCTACAGTCTTCTCAATGGTAATGATAGTTCTAATGTAGTATTGAAGCTTGGAGATACTGTAAAAAAGAGGATGAGATGCCCACATGGGCATGTTCCTGTGCTTGTTGGGCAAGAGGGGCAGAGGTATTACATCCCCATAGCTTACTTGTCTCATCCAACTTTCACTTTTCTTTTGGAGAGAACCAGGTTTGAATCTGGGTTTAAAAATGATTGTAAGGGAGGTATTTTGATCATGTGTGATGTGGAAGTTTTTGAGCATGTGATCCATTTCATTCAAAACAACTTCTCCCAGAGTACAAATGTTGTTCTTCAGGATATTCTGGACCAGTTTGAAGCAATGAATTTCTCTGGTCCACATATTGTTGAATAAAGATATTTCTAAGCCATAGGTTAATGCAATCGGCCTTGTCCTCCAATATGTTAGTGTGATCTGTATAGAGGTTTGGTTTCTTTCTTTAATATTTCAAATACTTCAAATTCAGGATGGCTTCGCTGACTTGCAGCCTCTAGGTTATGAAATACTGTATATCAAGATGGCTGAGTTCAATTGTAGCCTCTAGATTTCCATGCATGACATGCGTTTCTATCTATTTAGCAGAGAAGAGCACTCTATGTATAATTGTTTTTGTTTACAATAAATATAAATCGTTGGTGATTGAATTTATGTTTCAGTTCGGAGTTTTCTTTTGTTATGAAATTTTCTTGAGGGAGCAGCATTGCCATCGCTGTAAATTCAGTTTCACTATTAAGAAAAATAATTTCTTGATATATGAATTTTTTAATTAAATATCTTGAAAGAAGATCTGAAATATCAAAATACCAAGGGAGAAGGGCTAAATTTCTTGATATATAATTTTTTTAATCTAATTACTTTGAAAGAAGGTTGGAAGTATCAAAATACCAAGGGAGAAGGGCTAAATTTCTTGACATATGAATTTTTTAATGCAGGTACTTTGAAAGAAGATTGGAAATATTAAAATACGAAGGGAGATGGGCTCAATTTTTAGATATATGATTTTTTTAATGCAAGTATTTTGAAAGAAGATTGGAAGTAACAAAATATTGGGAAATCACTATATAGAGAAGGGAAGAAGATTGAGATTGTCGAATTGAGGCTTTTGTGATCCATATCAAGTTAATGAGAGATTTTCCAGCGTAAATCACATGATATTTCTTTTGTCATATCATGTCATTTAAGCCGAAAAATCTCTCATTAAGATTGGGATTATCAAAATATTGGGAATCACTGTATAGAGGAGGGAATTGCATTTTCTAATTTGAGATTTATTTATTTTTATTATTATTTTTTTTTTTTTTATATTAGTGTGTCACTGTCTTTTTTTAGATCTGGAATTGTAGATATAGTTATTTTAGGGAATTTGAACGTTAAGATCTTTTAATTTACACAATATGTCAAGTTTAATTGAGTTGCATCTTAGAAACAAAATAAATAAATTTTAATAAATAAAGAATAAATATAAGTTCAATTTTATCATAATTTTAAATAGTTTTTACTTCATTTGCTTAAAATACTTTGAGTGAGTAAAACCTTACAATTACTTCAATTCAAATTTTAACTGAATTTTTATTTTTCAAAGGGATAAAACCTTACAATTACTTCAATTCAAATTTTAATTGAACTTCTGTTTTCCAGAGGGAAAAACCACTATATTTATAATTAAAATTTTAGCTGAATTTGCTAAACTGAACTTGCTAAACTATTATGTCAGATCAAAGATCAATATCAAATGAAGAGATTATTATCAAATAGAAAAATTACAATTACAGCAATGCAGATAAATTTACCAATTAGGTTACTCCTACCAGACTTCTGGATGAGAAGCTCCATTATTATTCTCATATGCTGACTGCACCAAACTTAACCAACATGCTAACGCCAAACTACAACAATACCTGGTCACTGATGAACATAAAGAGGGACTGACTCCAAGAAAATTGGAATCCCAAGGTTGATGAATATAAAAAGAATGGACTAATTCCAACCCAACTGAATCAGATTACCAAGTTTGACAGACAGGATTACCTAGTTTTGTGCCTTTATTGCATTAATTAATAGTGGAGTCACCAGCTAATTCATCTGACTGATCTCATTTCAAGGCTGATGAATATAAAAAGAATGCACTAATTACAACTCAACTGAATCAGATTACCAAGTTTGACAAACAGGATTACTTAGCTTTATGCCTTTATTGCATTAACTGATAGCGGAGTCACCAGCTAATTCATCTGACTGATCTCATTTCAAGTGAGCTGGCATTGGGTTAGCAAGCTGAATTGCTGGATGAAATTTTAATGTTATTTTTTTGGGGTGTTGTTTAATTATTAGATTTTTATTTTTGTTTTTTAAATTGAGTTTTTGATTGTATATATAAATTTAGTATCGTTAGAAAAAAGTTGGGCACCTGGATTGTGGAGTGTTTTTGACTCAAATTTGTGCTTCTAACAAATCCATATATTGTCTAATTATTAGATTTTTTGTCTAATTATTAGATTTTTTTGAAAATTTTGATAAAAATTTAGTGAATTTTTTTTTTCAAATTTTGATTTTGGTGTTTAAACTGAGTTAATATATGAATTTAACACAGAAAAACAAAAAAACACTTAAATTGTGAATAATTGATCATTATTGTGATTCCAAAATATCCCTATCAAATTTTAACTTAAAAACCATAAAAAAACAAAAAAAATCTAACAAATAGCCTGCGTCATTTCCTGTTTAAAAACCTTTCAATCAAATAACTTTGGAGTTGTCTTTAATGCAACAACAGTCTTATTTTAAATTTCCACAATTACCAAAGCAATCAATACCATACCTCAGCCATTTCCAGGGCTCTTCATACCTCAGCCATTTCCAGGGCTCTTCAGTGAAGTCCAAGACAGATGGCAACACCAATTATTTTGCCTCCCTTGCGCAACATTATATTAGCTATTGCCTTTTCCCAAGGTTGACAGGCTCTGAAAATTGGCTGGTTGGGTTCTGAATAACCGGCTCTCCCATGGCTCCATCATGCCTGTGGTACAATTCCCAATGCATTTCTTGTGACGGACAGAGTAGAATCAGCCACCGCCGCATCAATTAATTTACCATCCAACTTACCAAAGTGGACTTTGCTATCTAATATTATGAAGGTTTTTGTCGGAAGTTAATGGATTTAAAGTTTATTTTAATTTGAAATTTATTTATTATTATTTAAATTTAACTTTGATATGATTTTAATGTTATTATTAAATGAGATACAATTATACAAATTTTAATAAGTTTATTTTAATTTGAAATTTGTTATTTATTATTATTAAATTTAAATTTAAATTAAATTTAAATATGATTTATGCTATTATTTAAATCAGATATGATTCTAATTCATAAATGTTATTATTAAATGGTGCTTTGTTATATATATAAAATATTTGATGTATATTTATTAACTAATTTATTTTAATTATGGGTATATCAAGGATGGATTGAATTTCTTTATTTTAAAAGAAATTTGATCTTTCTTGGTTCTAGATAGTCTATGAGTTAACATAGATCTAAGTTGATAGAATATATATATATAGCAAAACCTTGGATAGTAGAAACCTGGAGCCAAACAATAGTCAACTATAAATTAATTATTTTACCTCAATTTTATTTTAATTTTATTTTCAATTTCATGTATTTTCAAAATGCTTACAAAAGAGGACACAAGACATTACAACATCTCGTTTAAGAAGACACAAGATATGACAACATCTTTCCATACTAGGTTGGAGAGCACTTCTCGTAGTAATAAATATTGTTATTATTGTGCTATATTTTATTTAATCTTGAAATATATGTATATAATATATAATATAATATAAAATTTATTTAAAATTTTTTTATTATAATACTTTCAATGGTTTAATGGGTCAAAAAAATGTTTTGTTGTTGTTGTTGTTGAAAAATTACATGTTTTAATTAGAAAGGACATTGTGTATACCTTTTTATAAAGTGATTAGCAAAAGGAAGGTGTATACATCATACATCATAAACTACTTGTGAGGAGGAGATCCATTGTTCCATAAATAAGGTTGTTAATTTAATGTTAGGTTAGAAATAAAGAGGGATTGTACCTAATTTCCCACAAATAATGAGATTTTATATGTTAGCTTTATTTCAAAATAAACATACTTATAGATTTAATAAATATGAAGTTTTATTAATTAAGTTAAATAATAATTATTTATTTATTTTAGGCACTTTGCAGTCATTGAGTGGCAACACAATTGACAAGCACCATGAAAATGAAGTATTGTGTTAGACCAAAGATCACACTGAGAGGGGGATGTGAATCAATTTTGTGGCAAATTTATCATTTTGACACATTTTATCAATCGAAAGTTATGTAGCAATGCACCATAACCATTTACATCATATTAATAAATAGAACAATGCATCAAGAAGCCATCACATCAATGCAAGAGGACACAAGCTTTTACATGGAAACCCATACAAGAGAAAATCACATTTTCTTTTTATTCTTTTCTTCAATTCATTACATAGATTTGCAGGCACCAACCCCTAAGATATGTAAGTTGCTACTTGTTGTAGGCTACAACCTGATTGAGACACCAACCTCAAAAATGCGTAAGCAACAACTTGTTGTAGCCGACAACCTGATTAAGGAACTGACCTTAGAGATGAGCAAGCTTTGACTTTCCCTAGGCTTCGACTTGATTGAGGCATCAACCTAAGTAGAGACACCCACCCCCGTCTTTAACTTCTTGTGGAACTCTTTTCAAAATATTTCAAACTGGATCCACCATCATCATCTTTGGTTATTTGTCACTAAATCTGCTCTCATAAATATTGTCACAACCTGTAAACATTGTCACTGCAATCATTGTCATACTACTATCAGAGTGTTTTCCATACTCTACTTCAACCTATTCATCAATATAGTCACATAAAATCATTTCGGAACCTATTCTTGACATATACCCAAAACCAATTGTAGCATATTCATAAGCCTTCAAAATAGATAACATTAATCCAGGATACCAAAAATATCATTAAGGCTTTTCATGCCTTCAGAAATATCCACAACTGAATCTTGATCATCATGCTTCTTCCAAAATCCAATTTGGCCTTATAATGAGCCCAAAAACCTCCAAAAACTGTATAAAACCAAAGATCAAATTAAATATTCCACAAAATGTCCTTTTCATGGCACACTCTATAGAATGGCCATTTGGCAAAAATGGATTTAAAAAATGTTCATTCTCAATTCACTAATAGTTCGAAAAAATGTATATTGGTGACAAAAAAAAAAATTGGTTTCTAACTTGACAATCATTGGGGCTCAAACCTAGCCCCAAACCTAGGTATCAACTAACACAATACATGCCCACAACCAACTCTGCTACGCAATGTGACTTGTAATAGAATCCTTGAGTATTAGATATATTATGTTTGTCTTCAAAGGAGGGAGGATGGGTTCCAACATTGTATCTTTGTACAGGTCAAACATCGAGCGTGTCAATAGGGAGCCACTCCATGTCTCTGTTGATGACATATATATGTAACGCATTAATCTCCATGTAGTTAGGTTGATCTAAGGATCCAAAGCACAATGCCAATGCTCGAGACATTTCGACACAAGATCAACTCTACATTCGTTATTCTGGTCAGGCACCACTTATGGTTATGGCCATAGCCAAAAAAACTTCTTCAAAAAGTTTCTCTATTTCACAACTTTCAATATGGTAACCAAGCACTGCCTCTATTAAATATATAAATAAATTGTCCATTCAACAATAGTTAAGCTTTGCCAAGCATGGACCAAAATTTTCATTAAATTATATTTGCCACTACCAACACTCTTCCATTACAAAGAGTTCTTTCCCCTACCAAACTTTTGTTATTGGACCTCCACTATATTGCAAAAATTGAACCCAGACTTCTGCCAAAATTGAACTCCAAGTTTCCACCAAGAATGAACTCAGACATAGTCAAAAGTTCTACATCGAAACTAGTTCCAATTACTCATTCATAGCATAATCTAATTCCAACTATAAATAGAACAATAACAAAACCAAAACTCGACCTTCATAATCATGCTCTGAAACTTTTCCTATTCATTTGTCTCTAAACTCAACTACAAAAAACATATGTAGACATATTGTCATTTTCAATTGTTGTATTTGAATCAAATGGTTACATGTATATATATACTATTTGGTTTGTTCGAGGCTCATGAGGGGTCGACCATAGAACCGAAGAGTACACCCGCAAACTTGTTGCTATGACTAAACAAGGCCGACATCATTAACTATAATACCTATACAATCATTCCATTTGACCTTGTTGAGACCATAAGCGCTCAACCACTTCATTAGGTCCCTGTAATACTAGTGTATTCCCTTATTGTTATTGTCATTGTAGTCCCTTATTGTTATTGTTGTGCCCATGTTGTCCCCATATTGTTATTATTGTTCCCCATAAAAGCCCACTATTGTTATTGTTGTGCCCTTACATTATTATTATTATGTTGGCTCCAATTATATTGTGACCCCTTAGACTCCTATATATAGAAAGAAGGCCTTGTCATTTGTATCATCCAAGAATTGTTCATTTGTGTAATGTAAAGGAGGTTTCCCCCTCGAAGAGACTGATTTTGAAGTTGTTTATCTATCTTTTTTTCTATTTTGTGAGCTGGTTTCATAACCTTTGGTATCAGAGGTTTGGATTCTAGGGTTTTGCTGCTTCAAACAGGTCATCGTGGCATTTTCTCTATAACTTTTTTCTACGAAGTTTCAAAAACTGAAACTAAAATCCATTTGACCCGAAATCATGATGAACCTTGGGTACGAATTTCAGATCTTGTCTCACTATAGTTTCAGAGATATGATCCAAGGAAGTTAGGGTTTTTGCAGGCTCTCGAATTATATGTCAAACACATGACCTGCAGAAAATCGTCATAACTTTCTCTTTGAGCATCAGATTGAAATTTCATAAAAAGGTACAGAAAGGAGACAGATTGTAGTTTTCTTTGTAATGTTTCTAGGTCCGAAGGTCGAAACAGTGACACTTGGAACTTCGTACAAGTTCACTCTATTGAACCAGTCTATAATCAGGTCATCGTGGGAGATTTGGAATAAATCTTTCTTGGAGAATCAAATATTGATCAAACTTGTGGGGTTGGAAAGAGGACTCAGAGGGCCACCTCAAGATGAAATTTCAAACATTGGAGGTCTGAAATTACAAAGATACAATAGATTCAATATTTCAATATCGAGATCTTACAAAGTGAAAAAAGGTGTGTAGTCTATTTTTTTTAAAAATTTTGCATAAGTTTGGTTTGAAAAATTAGTTTGAAGAAATTCAAAGGGCATAGTGAAGCATAATTATCATTAATTAATGCCCCAAAGAAATAAAATGGAAACACCTAGTAAGAAACCTGAAATCTCTAGCATGAGTCATGAAGAAGAGGAAGAAATGCAACATGATATATCAAAATTACGAGACCAAGTGCAACAAATTTCACTCTAAAAAAAAGTAGCAGAAGCTAATATGGATGGTTTAAAGAAAGGCGAGGAAGCTAAGATGAATGGTGTGGAAGCTAAGATCGATGGCATGATGGATGGTTTGAAGAAAGGCGTGGAAGCTAAAATGGATGGCGTAGAAGCTAATATGGATGGTTTAGAAGTAAACATTGAAGATTTTAAGAAAGACATAGAAGGTTTGAAAGGAGGTTTGGCAAAGTTGCTACAAGAAATGCTTCCTAATGGCGAAAAGGTAGTAGAGGAAACTCATAATGAGAACAAAATAAATGTTAGTCATGATTTCATAGACTCTAACATTGGATTGAAGACCCACCATGTTCCAAAGATCAATATGAGGAAGTTTGATCGCAAGGATCCCGAAACATGGATACTACAGATGGAGAAATATTTCAATCTCCATAATGTGCAAAACACACAAAAGGTACGCATTGCGACTTTATATTTGGAACCCAGTCAGTTTTTATGGTATTGATGGCTTTGCTCTCGTAAACAAATTGTCACTTGGGTAATTTTTATGGAATAAATGATAGCACATTATGAGGATACAAAAAACAACACCTTTTTTAGCCAATTGATATATCTCAAACAAAAGGGTTCAATGGTGAAGCACATTAAGGACTTCCAAAAATTGAATATAAGGGTAAAAGATATTCCATAGGAGCATAGGATTGATGTGTTCATAGGGAATTTAAAGGATAGCATCCAACATGAGGCACGCCTTTGGGAACTTGATTCATTGGAGAAGACAGTCAGGTTGGAAAGAAAAATTGAAAGCAAAACTATGGAAACAAGGAAGCCTACCAATCACAACTATAAAGATGGAAGTGTTGTTTCCCCTAGCCTTCCACAACCTACAAGGTTGACACCACAACAATTGGAAGAAAAAATAGCAAAAGGGCTTTGTTACAGTTGTGATAGAAAATATGTTAAAAGTCATAAGTGTGCTGAGAAGGAATTATGTTACATAGATTGTGAAGAGGAAGACGAAAAGGAACAAGAAACATCAAAAGAAGAGGATACACACTAGGAACAAACCCTAGAGAAAGAATAAATGAATCCGACCATATCATGTAATGCATTGGCTAGAATTACCACTCCTCAAACTATCAATATAGAATGACATATCAAGAAGAAAAATGTAATAGTGTCGATTGATTTGGTCAGTACCCATCTTTTTATTCATTGTAAGATAGCGAAGGAATTGAATTGCTTCCTATATCCAACACCAAAGTTTCAAGTGATGGTCGCAAATGGAGGAACCATAAATTGCTTTGGAAAGTGCCATAATATCAAGATATCCATGGGAGAATATGTGTTGAATAGTCCAATGCTTTCCATTCCAATGGGTGGTGTTGATGTTGTACTAGGATGTTGATGTTGTACTAGGATTCCAATGGCTACAATCTTTGGGTACGATAGCTTTTAATTTTCATGAACTTTTCTTGAATTTTTCTTCAAAAGGAAAGGAATTTGAATTAAGGGGTATCATAGGGAAACCAGGAAAGATAATCAACTTTAACAACATGACAAAGATTCTAAAGAAAGAACAATGTGGCGTAATTGCACAATTATGTTCGCTAGAGGTTCCCACATCGAAATCATATATTTCTCCAAATCTACAAAAAGTCTTGGATAATCATTCCACGGTATTTGAGACTCCCAAAGGCCTCCCACCTATTCATGATCATGATCATGCTATTAATTTGATTCCCAGAAGTGTTCCTCCAAACATCAGGCCTTACAGATATCCCTATGCCCAAAAGAGTGAAATTGAACGTATAGTTGCAGAAATGCTAGAGGATGGTATAATTCAACCTAGAGTTCTTTCTCTGCTCTAGTAGTATTGGTGCATAATAAGGATGGATCATAGTGCATGTGTCCGAATTATAGGGAGCTCAACAAGCTCACTATCAAAGATAAATTTCCCATTCCTGTCATTGATGAATTATTGGATGAATTTCATGGAGCAATTTACTTCACCAAGTTGGACCTTCATTCAGGATATCATCAAATCAGAATGAATACTAAAGACATTCTGAAAACAACATTTAGAACTGATGAGGGTCATTATGAATTTTTGGTCATGCCTTTTGGCCTTACCAATGCACCTTCTACATTTCAAGGTTTGATGAATTCTATTTTCAAACCCTTCCTTAGAAAATTTGTGCCAGTATTTTTTGATGATAGACTAATCTACAATAAGTCTTGGAAGGATCATGTTCAACATGTTGATAGAGTGCTAAAACTATTGGAGGAGAAACAATTATATGTAAAAACCTCCAAATGTTTCTTTAGAGTACAAGAGGTTGAATATTTGGATCATATTGTATCTCATGAAGGTGTTAAGGTAGACCCTAGCAAAAGTAAAGACATTAAGGAATGGAAAATCCCCACATCCATAAAGCATCTACGAGGATTTCTTGCTTTGATAGGGTATTATCGCAAGTTTGTTAAGAATTATGGGAGAATAGCAATACTTCTAACAACATTACTGAAGAAAGATGCATTTTCTTGGACTTTAGAAGCAGCGAAAGCCTTTAAACATCTTAAAGAGGCAATGTGCCAAGCACCGGTCTTAGCTACACTAGACTTCACAAAAACCTTTACTGTGGAATGTAATGCCTCAGGAAATGGAATTGGTGCTATTTTAATGCAAGAAGAAAGACCCATTGCTTTTGAAAGTCATCCAATCAAAGGAAAGTATTTACAAAAAGCTATTTATGAGAAGGAAATTTTGGAAATACTACATGCACTTAAGAAATGGTGACCTTACCTAATGGGAAGACACTAAGGTAAAAACGGATCATGATAGTCTTAAATGCTTTTTAGAACAAAGATTATCTTCAAAATAGCAGCAAAAATGGGTCACAAAGATGTCGGGTTATGACTTTGAAATCATCTACAAAAAAGGGAAGCAAAATTTTGTTGCAGATTTACCCTCAAGAAAGGATGAGGATGTGGAAGCATTGTTTTGTGCCATTTCTATTATCCAACCAGATTGGATAAACGAAGCAAGGAATGAATGGAAGAATGACGAAGAAGTTTGGGAAATCATTCAAAAGTTGCAGCAAGATCCCAGTACATATGATACATTTAGCTGGAAAAATGATTTGTTATGGTACAAAGATCACTTATACCTCTGTAAGAATTCCCAACTCAAGCAAAAGATTCTTTTGGAATTGAACATCTATCCCTTAGGAGCGCATTCATGATTTTTAAAAAATTACCACAGGGTTAAGAAATAATTTTTTTAGGATGGACTTAAATCTGATATTCAAAAGCTTGTGGCAAAATCTTTGGTTTGCCAACAAAATAAAGTTGAGACAATTAAGACCCCGGGTCTATTACAAACTTTATCCATTCCAAGTCAACATTGGGGGGAGGTTTCAATGGATTTTATCATAGGTTTACCCAAGTCCGAAGGAAAGAGTGTCATCATGGTTTGATAGACGTACCAAGTATGCACACTTTTGTGCATTATCTCATCCATTTAAAGCAAATATAGTTGCTACTGCATTTATGAAAACAATTCAAAAGCTACATGGAAACCCAAATATTATTGTAAGCAACAGAGATCTTATTTCCATTGGAAATTTTTGGACAACATTATTTTCTTGTATCAGTACTCAGTTAGCTTATAACTCATCTTATCATCCTTAATTTGATGGGAAAAACGAGATAGTGAACAAATCTTCGTTGCTTTGTAGCTGATAAATAAACACAATGGGTCAAATGGTTGCATTTGGTTGAATGGTGGTATAACACTTCCTTCCATATTGCAGAAAAAATGACCCCATTTATGGCACTTTATGGGTATCATCCATCGTCCTTCACATCATATTTAAGAGAAAATTCTAAGGTTCAAGCAGTGGAAGATCACATTGAGCATCAAAAAAAATATCTCCAACTCTTAAAGGATAACCTGACTTTGGTGCAGAATAGAATGAAACAACAGGCAAATCAACATCACGACGAAAGCATTTTTGATGTAGGTGACTGGGTATCTCTACGACTACAACCATAAAAACAAATGTCCCTCAAGCGAGCTAAGAAGGATAATAAATTATCACCAAAGTATTATGGTCCGTACAAGGTGTTGCAAAAGATTGGTACTATGGCATACAAATTGGAACTTCCTGCATCTTCCTGAGTGCACCCAATTTTTCATGTTTCATGCTAAGAAGGTTATATGTGACAAGCTCCCAGTTCAAACAATATTGCCAGAACTTGGTGAGGAAGGAAAATTCATATTGGAACCTGAAACAGTCACTAAAATAAGAACTCGACAACTACGAAATCGATCAATTCCAGAGTATCTCATCAAGTGGAAGAACTTACCCGCTGAAGATTCCACATGGGAGGATGAGAATTTTATACAGAAGCATCCAGAACTACTCAAGCATTGAGGACAACACTTTTTTGAAGGAGAGGGTCATGTTAGGTCCATGTAATACTAGTGTATTCCCTTATTATTATTGTCATTTTAGCCCCTTATTGTTATTGTTGTGCCCATGTTGTCCCCATATTGTTATGATTGTACCCCATAGAAGCCCACTATTGTTATTTTTGTCCTCTTACATTGTTTTTGTTATGTCGACTTTGATTATATTGTGATCCCTTAGACTCCTATATATAGAAAGGAGGTCTTGCCATTTGTATAATCCAAGAATTGTTCATTTGTGTAATGTAAAGGAGGTTCCCCCCTTGAAGAGGTTGATTTTGAAGTTGTTTATCTATCTTTTCTTCTATTTTGTGAGTTAGTTGCATAACACATTTTCGCATATAACCATGCCATGTGACCCTAATATTAGGGGTCCATGGTCACCCACATGGTGAAATTAGCATGATGTCATCATGCCACATGGAAACCCATTAGGGGTGCCACATGTCACACAATTTTTAATATTTGACCAATCAAGTGCCAAATATACCTGCCACATGGCAGTCCTTGATGACACCACACCACCATTCTGACGTGTCTTACAACATGTTTCATACATCATACAAAGTTTCCACTTGAATTTGACATTTTTCATTGCCACCTCATTATGATGAAAGGGTCCACATAGTAGAGGCCAACCAAATTATGCTTCTTGTATTGAAAATCCCACTTGAATCTGCCACTTGTGCCTCCAATGAATGCCTGCCACATGTAAAAATTTTATTGGATTGGCGGGATGAGTTAAATGTCATGCGCCTTTGTCATCATCCATTTTTTATGTTTTGTGATCATCATTGGATTAACAGAAACTTGCACACTATTTAATTGTGTTAAATAGTGCATAGGTTTGCATGCCCAACACCATCTTTTTTTTTCCCATGGAAAAATCATAATTTTCATTAATATAGAAAATTACATGTTGAAGATGCTTGATATCATATGAAATTTCAGTGGTCTGGCCACTATCTGTGATGTTTTGTCTCAAAAATATATGTCAATCCCATCTAAGGGAGACAACTATGAATAATTACATATGAAAAATTCAGTAATATATAGACATAAATATATTCTATAATTCAAATTGTGCCATAAAATACTCATAAATCAGGGCCCATCGCCCCATCAAAATTGTTTATCCATGAATGGGCGGTGGTAATAGCTATATGAGTCCATATCCTACTATTATTGGATCAACCAGACCCCCCTTGGCAGGTGCATGGCTTCCTTGGATAGCTTGTTGGAAACTTGGTTATGCTCCCTGTATATATGTTGACAAGAAGAAATGTTAAAATGTGTTCTCAATCTCAAAGCATCATCCAATATGTGTCGGAGTGTGTGTGTGTGACAAATAGTTTGTTGATTAAACCATTTAATAATGATATGTGAGTCACCAAATATCTACAATTCTCCACATCATTTGACAAGAGCAAAGTATAAATAAATGTGTAGAGATATAAGTTCTGCAAGTTATTTGTCGCCCCCCCCCAATCCCATTTGAATCTTGTAAAAGTGTGAGTGTGTGATATGAAGGAATATGCCTCCACCACAACCATGTTGTGGTGCCGATCCATCAAAGTAAGCCCATGGGGTGTCATAATCAATGATTTCAACAAGGATGTTGTGAGTAGGTGGTTCTTAGGTTTCCTCTAGTAAGCTATGAAAGTTTGTGATGAGATGAGCAATGGCATGGGCCCAACATGGTGAAATATCAACAAATATTATCTTGTTCCATTGTAACCAAATACACCAACAGACCATAACAGGTAGGTTTCAACACCTGTGATTGTGTGCATTAGACCACCAGCAGTGCCATGCCCCCCGAAAGTCCTGACCTTGCCAATTTTTATGTATTTGTAGTTGAGTAGTGATCTCGGTCCATATGGTGATGGTGGTAGTGCCTGACACTATCAATTGGCCTACCAATTATTTATTTTCCCTAAAGATGCACACTCTTTAACAAATTTGATGTTAGTGGGTTTTTCCCTATAGTTTAGGTCCTTCACTTGATGTTGCTCTTCAAATGGTCATATCATTTGATCTGGGAGGAGTTTTTTCAGAGTGTGATAACCATGGAAATATATGGATGAGGGTTATAAATTCATCAAAAAATCAATAATCTCCAAACCTCTTTGACTTTACTTGATGGTGGCATGATGTCATATTGCTTCATGAATGATATTGTTACTTCCTTGGGCGTCCAATTTGACATCAAAGGCACTTTTTGTCATAAGTGAAAACACTATGCGCAACAATATACCCATTTTTCATTAATGGAAGCACTACTATACATGAGAGTCATTGATGGCAATGGACCAAATTTCCCTTGACATGCTACTGAGATATTTTCTTAATCGATATGCAATATTTTGTCCCTATATGTTCCTTTGTCTTTCCAATGTCTACAATCCCTCTCCCTTTGAAATTAATGAGAAAGGGACATGATTTGCTACCAATGATTCCATGATTTTTTGTGGACCTGATCCTATTTATAAGTGGGTTCTCCCCTTCAGATTATGTTGTAGGTGCCTGCCAATCTTTCTCAACCTATTCTAGTGCTTTCATGTGGACCTAATAAAGTTTCCCCTTGAGACTGTGTTGGAAAAAATTGTAAGTTCTTTCCATATATACATTCTCTAATTTCAATTGAATTGTTTCGTGGACCTGATGGAGTCTCCCCCTAGGACCATTCTTCCTTCATACATTTCTAAGTGCCTTATAATGCTCTCCAGTTGTGCCTAAACTTTCTTATGGACGTATGGGTCTATTGAATTCTCCCCCTAACATAGTGTTGAGGACTCTCCTTGTTTGACTGTGAAGATGCTTCCTTATTTCTTTCTCTTCTCCAATATACTTGCTCAATGTATGTCAGTATCTCCTACTTCTTGTGCTCAAAATCTGTCACTATCTATATCAATGTCTTCCTTTGTCAATCTTCCTACTTGGTTGAAATCAGTGATGTATTCCTTCTTGTTAAACATATACAAAGTATCCTTGGTCTTGTCCTTGACATGATTATTATGGATTATCTCAATAATATTTTTAGTCTTTCCTATGCATGCCACCTTTGAAATCATTCACCAAAGCATACCTATCATAACATATTTTTTAACATAGAGCTTCTTCATTAGACAAAAATTCAATTAAAACAATCATGGATTCCACCTTAGGGTACATAACATACCATAAATTCATATCAATGCCTTGATCATTCAAGGCAAGTTCATTATTTTCAAATACTTTCTTCTCCACACTTTAGTATGACTTTCTCCTTACCTGATAGAATCATTTCCTTCCCTGGTTTGCTTAGGGAACCTCATGTTGCATTCTCGTGCAATGTGACCAAGATTATGACAACTAAAGCATCTTGTATAATACTTGAATGAAGGATAAATTAACATATACTTTTTTCTATTGAATCCATATGGAGCTATTTTTCATGTAATCTTGCTTCTAGAGGACTGATAATCATCTTTGTCATTTACTTTTCAATCCCTAGCCTTATGCCTGAAATTTGTATATAAAAGGAAATAACCAAGAAATGTACTTTGATAATCAGATGAAAATTATTTCATTAAATATCTTTTGAAGATATTCTACCTTGGAGGAGGATTTAACCTTTGATGATGCTTACATTGTTGTCTGCTTCCTAATGTGGCTTGTTGAGAACATCAACACAACTTACTACAGTAGCAATACTTCTAATCTAGCCTTATTAATCTTTGTCTTTGAAATTTTCTTCAAATTCAACCTTTGGAAACTTTGAGCTTGAATCTTCTTTGGAAGGAGACTTGCTTGTATAGCCAAGACATGTTTTATCACTTGGATATCTCTAACAACTAAGAATGTTATCCAACACTTGTGAATTCTCCAAGTTGTTGTTGAGTTTGTCAATTTCAACCCTCAATGAAACAACTTCTTCAAATTGGGATCTTAAGGAGATGATTTCTTCTTCAAATTTTACTTCAATTTTGTTCAAGTTCTCAAAATTTTCTTTAAGATGATTTATCAAAATTTCTTCTCTCTTTCTTGACTCTTTTACCTCGATCTTTAAGTGGCCATTTTCTTCTTCATCTTTGATAAGCTTGTAATTCTTCTCTTTGGAGTCTTGCATGTATTCTTCCAGTTGATTCATCAAGACATCTTTGCTTCTTTTAGATTCTTCCGATTGTGCTATTAAGTTGCATCATAGTCCCTAATTTCTGAAATTTCTTGTTTCCCTTTTCTTTCATTCATCATCTGATTGTTTGAATTTTTCTAGTTTATCTCTCAAGGAGATATTCTCCACTCTTAGGGTTCCACAATGATCTTCCTTTTCAGAGACAACTTCTTCTTACTCTTCCATTTATTTTCCATAGCTCCTTTTATCTACCTTCCAGTAGTTAATTGTTCCTAAAGGCACTTGCTTTGCTTCCACTTGTTAGACCAAAGATTATGCTGAGAGAATGGGGTGAATCAATGTGGTGGAAAATTTACCATTTCAACAAAATTTATCACTTAGAAATTATGTAGCAATGTAACATAACCATTTGCATCATATCAATAAACAAAAAAATGCATCAAGAAGCCATCATAACATCAATAATTCATGAAGAAATAATCACATCAACACAAGACAACACAAGATTTTACATGGAAACCCATATGGGAGAAAACCTCAATTTTTTTTTCTTCTTCTTCAATTCATTATATAGATTTGCAAGCATCAAATTGTTGGAGGTACCTTCCCCCAAGATATGTAAGATGCTACTTGTGGTAGGATACAACCTAATTGAGGCACCAACCTTGAAAATGTGTAAGAAACAACTCATATTAGGCTATAACTTGATTGAGGTGCCAACCTCAGAGATACACAAGCTTCAACTTGCTCTAGGATTTGACCTAATTAAGGCACCAACCTCAGTGGAGGCACCAAACTCCTTCAACTTCTTGTGGACCTCTTTGTAAAATATTTCAAACTGGATCCACCACCATCATCTATGTTTATCTGTCACTGAAATTTCTTTCATAAATATTGTCACAACCTACAATCATTGTCATAACCTACCAACACTATCATTGCAATCACTGTCATAACCTATAATCACTATCACAATATGTAAAAATCGTCACTACAATCATTTCCACAAGTTGGCACACTATTATTAGACCACTTTCTATACTCTACTCCATCATGTTCATCAATTTGGTCACATAAAATCCTTCTTGAAACATGTTCTTTCCATATACCCAAAACCAAACGAAACCTGCTCATAAGCCTTCAAAACACATAACACTAATGCATGACATCAAAAATATGTCATTAAGGCTCTTAATTTGTTCATAAATATCCACCACTAAATCTTGATCATCATGCATCTTCTAGAATCCAAATTGGTGTTGTAACGAGCCCAAAAACTGCCAAAAACTACATAACACCAGATATCAAATTAAATATTCTACAAGCAGCACTCTACAAAACAGTTGTTTGATAGCAATGGATATACAAAATTTTCATTCTTGGTTCACTAATAGTTTGACTAAATGTATATCAGTGGGAGAAATAAAATTTGGTTTCTAACATGACAGTCACTGGGGCTTGAACCTGGGCCTTGGCTAACACAATACAGGCCCACAACCAACTCCACTATGCAATGTGACTTGTAACAACATCCTCGAGTATTAGATTTATTATGGTTTTCTTCAAAGGAGGGAGGATGGGTTTTGATCCTGTATCTTTGTATAGGTCAACCATCCAGTGTGTCAATCAAGAGTCATTCCACGTCTCTGCTGAAAACAAAATATATATAACATATCAATCTCCATGTAGTCAGCTTGATCCGATGTGTCAAGGCATAATGCCACTGCTTGAGACATTTCCACGAAAGATTAACTCTGCATTCATTATTCTATTCAGGCACCATTTATGGCTACGACTATAGCCAAAATAACCTTTACCAAAAGTTTTGTTATTTCACAACTTTGGATATGGTAACCAAACATTGCCTCCATTATAGATATATAGCCAATCCATTCAGCAATAGTTAAGCTTATCCAATCATAGACTAGACTTTTCGCTAAATTATATCTACCATCGCTAACAATCTATCATTACAAAGAGTTCTTCACCCCACTTCTGCCAAAATAGAACCCTAATCTTTTGCTAAGAATGTACTTAGACATAGTCAAAAGGTCCATAGTGAAACCAATTCTAATTATGCATTTCTAGCATATCGAGTTCCAACTATAACGAGAACAACAACAAAACCAGAACTCAAACTTCGTAGTCATGATTTGAACCTTTTCCCATTCATTTATCTCTGAACTCAATCACATAACACTTATATAAATAGATTGTTATTTTTCAGTTTTTGTATTTGAATCGAATGGATACATGTTTATATATACTGTTTGGATTTTCTGAGGCCCATGAGGGGATGACCATAGACTAAAGAGTATTCTCGCAAACCTGTTATTATGACCAAATGAGGCTAATAACATTAACCATAAGACTCATAGGACCATTCCATATGACCTTGTCGAGACCATAAGCACTAAGCCCTTTTCGCATACGACCATGCCATACAACCTTGATCTTAGGGATCCATGGTTGCCCACATGATGACATCAAGATGACATCATCAATGTCACCCATTTTTGAACCTTTTACCAATCAAAATGCACCAAATCTACTTGCCACATGGTAGTCCCTGGTGGTGCCATGTCACCATGATGAAATCATCTAGTGACATGTCATGCCACATATTTTCCATGTCATACAAAGCATCCACTTGTCAATCTGAGTTTTTTCATCGCCACATCATTGTTGATGAAGGGGTCCACATGGTAGAGGCCATCTAGATTCTACCACTTGTCTTGAAATCCCACTCGGACCTACCACATGTGCCTCCTATTAATGCACACCACGTGTCAACATCTTATTGGATTGGTGAGATATTTTAAATGTCATGCACCTTTGTCATCGTCCAATGCATTTTTGTGATCATTGGATTAACCAAAACTTGCACATTATTGAACTATGTTAAACAATGCATAGGTTTGGTTTCCTAAAGTCATCGATTGACATGCTAGTGATTGTTTCACCCTAAAGATGCACATTATTTAACAGATTTGTGTTAGCGGTTTTTACGCTATAGTTTATGTCCTTCTCTTGTTAATGATCTTCAAATGGTCGTAATTCCTCAACTAGGAGAAGTTTTTTAGAGTGTGATATTTCGTTGGAAAGGTCTTGAAGAGGAATATCCAACCACATTATCCATAGGCTCATTAAGACATCATAACTTCATCAAAAGTTCAATAATATCCAATCCTATTTTACTTGATGAGGGCATATTGTCATTCTGCTTCATGGATGATATTGTTGCTTCCTTAAGCATCCCCTTTAACATCAACGACACTTGTCATCAATGAAAACACTATGTGCAACATTATGTACCAAGATATTTGAGGTTCAAATCCACTCGACTTACTCTTTTTTGTAGAAGGGGTGTACATAGGCACCTATAGGCTATAGTGGTAACAGTTGGAATCGAACCCACATCACATGAGTATGAAACTATCCCAATTGTCAATTCCTCTAGTCATAGAAAAAGGGCACTTCACATTACGTCAAATGAGGATTACATAGACAAAAAAAATCTGTTATTGGTCTACCAAAAGGGAAACAAGACCAATAAGTTCAGAGTCTTGAGCTTTCTAATACCTTGTCCAACTAAAAATCTTGTAAATAGAAACTTATTAAAACAGGGTGGTTATCCCAAACCTTGAAATACATCAACATGAAAAGACAAAAAATATTACTAGTGATGTAAGCAAAAAATCAGTGATAAAAACAATTCCTGGGCAGAGTCTCTAGGAATTTGCACTGGCTAGTCACTACCCTCATTTGAGGAGAAGGAGATGTTGGTTAATCTCCTAGCTAGAAAGGTCATCTCGCGGTCTATACTATCATTTTTTCCTCTAGCTCTGCCATTCTGATAGAATTCTCTTGTTGAGTCCTCATGTGCCTTCTTATGTTGTCTGCAATATTCAAATGAAATTTAACCTTGTGTCAACTTTGTGTCATGATCGATGAAGTGATGGAGGTGCATAAAATGCACCAAGTATAGTGGGAGCCATAGCCCCTTTTGGTGTTAACTGACATCATATCAAGGCGCAAGGAGAACACCCACTCTTGGACACCCTCCTTGAGGATTTTTTTTTTTAAGATTTATTCATATAACATCTATTATTTTATTTTTACACTATATTCTACATTTAAAACGTAAAATTCATCTCATTATGCAATATTACTTTCTTTAACCATTAAATACTCTAAGAATATGCAAACATTTTATATTTAAAAATACAAGAAAATAAACTCTCAAGAAACCTCCAAAGGTTAAATGCATGTAAAACCTGGTCAAAATTGCACTACTTAAATGACAAAAGTACCACTTAAATTTAGGAGGTTTAAACAATTATTAAGAAACATAAATATCCACTATTTTAGCTGCCAACTAATTTACAACTCAAGAACGTCATATTGCTTAGATAATTGAGTCCATGTGGAGCTATGGGTTATCAATATTCTTGGAGTTAGACTACAATCATTTTATATCATTTCAATTTTTGTGATAATGGGCTTTTGGCCTTTATAGGGCTAGGGGGTTTCTTTACCACAAGATAATTAAATCAAACTAAGGATACTTCTAATTTTTTTGGTGTGGCAAGTGAGGCTAAATGTAGTCCCTTCCTCTTTTCTTTTTCTCTAACTACCTAACTAATATGACGGGAATGCTTTCCTTCATAGCACTAGGATTAAAGGGAGTGAGCCAAGGCAGGCAGGAAGGTAGCAAGGGGTTTTATAATCATAATGCAACATCTTATCCACCCCTCACCCCTTCCAATCAACACCTTGCACACCTAAAAACAATCTAATAGCGATTGCAAATGTGCCAAGTCCATTTTGACCTTATTAACTTAAAAGATAATCTACAAATAAGGATTTGTACATATCAATGAGCCATCCTATTAGGGAAAGCAATTGATAAGTTGAGTTTTTTTTTAATGGAGCTTCATTCATTATTTTCTAAAAAGGACAATAGACTTCTATTATAATAAGTTTCCATGTCACATCAAAGTTGATGGCCTATGAGAGATTGTATCACAGCAAGGTGAATTTCAAAGAAATGGCAACATGGAAAAATTGGCTACAAAACTTAAACATTCATATTTATCAAGAAAACTTAGTAAACTCATAGAATTAAAACAATTATTTTTTACTTTCAAATTTTCTATAAATTTAATATTTAGGATGAAGAAGCCACAATAAGGCTTTGGCCTAGAGCTAGACCCCGGAGAATAACATATTAAGAAAAAAATCCTTTCTTTGCTCCATAAGTGGAATTTGCATAATATAAAGTTGGAAAACCCAAATATTTTCTTTGTACTTGAGTTTCTATAATTTTTTTGAGTGGCCATATGAATAGATTTTTGACACAAACAATTATATTCATCCATTATTCTATGCTGATTAAAATCTCTATTTTGATCCATGTAACAAAATGGAGAGGAAAAAAGAGAGTGGAGTCACCACTTGATTATTAAAGGGAAAATTTGGAAAACCTTAGGGTGAGAAAAAAGAGGATAAAAAAGAGAAGGGTAAACCATTAGGTTATGTAGGTTTTAAGCCTATACTATTTATTGTTGTAAATAGATTCTTAGTGAAATATAAAAGATGTAATGGCACACACACACACACACACACACACACACTGAAAACATAGAGTTTCTACTCTGGAAACCCAAACCAAGAAAACCATGGTGCTTTTTCAATATATATATATATATATATTCTTTACAATATTGCAACACAATATCTATATCTTGTGGAATCCATACACTGCTAATTCATTTGCCTTGAATTATAATAAAATTGTAGATCTGTCACACGGAATGAGTCGATTTTTCGGACAAGCTCGACCTCCCTAGTATCTAAAGATATCTAGTGACAAGCAAGCCAACCAAAAACTATCTTTCTCTAAATATGCAATTAAAAACAAAGGCAAACAAGTGTTTTAGGCCTACCTTGGGTCCAATGCAAGTTTGTGGAAGCCTTGCTCCTTTGATCCAAATGAGCTCCCTTGTAGCAAGTCTGCAAACACAAACAAGCAAACAAATTAAATAGCACCTGAAAAGCCAATGTCATAAAGCATATCCATCATAATGATCAAGGAATTTATGAAACAAACCACATAAGACAATTTGTTGAGAAAAATGAATCTGATTGTATTAATTCAAATCAAAGAGGAACTTTACAACCTGTGCCTTGATGTTGTACAAGCTCCTCCCAGGGTCCAGCAAGAAGTCTCCTCTACTTTGACAAGTTTCACTCACTTCCCAATGAAGCCAAAAGGTATGTGATCTCTCCTCTCAAGCTTAACTAGGAAGTCTTAATTCCACCAGCATTTACCCTTAAAATGTTCAGCTTCTAACCTCTCTAGCAACCAGCCCAATGCCTTAATTTATAGTGCAATGGAGGGAAGTTACTAGGTCCTCCTTCAAAGGGATAGCTCCTCCTATCAAGGGATTAGCTCCTTCTCTTTTGGAATGCATGAACCACCTTGGAGCGAACAATCCACATCAAAATTCCTTCTAGAAACATTTATAATTAACCCAAAGTGATTTTTTTAGAATAAACTTGCACCTTTTTTACTTTTACAGGGGTACGGACCCACCCCTTTACAAACAGAGTGTGCAGATACATAGGTAATATGAACAAAGAGTGCGGGCCCGCAGGCAAAAGTGAGAGAAAGTGCAGAACCTAAGTTTTATTGATTTTCAATGTCTTTCTCTCATTTGCAAAGCTTGACATGAAGAGCTAAGGTCTGAGACTTTCTTAGGAGGCCAGTATAAGTGATGATAGACCCATACTGACTGCAA
>APFE031307805.1:24946-46535 GCA_000404065.3 Pinus taeda | reverse complement strand
TGAAACCTCCTCCCAATGTTGGCTTGGAATGGATAAAGGTTGTAATAGACCTGGTGTCTTAATTGTTTCAGCTTCATTTTGTTGGCAAACCAAACATTTCGCTGCAAACTTTTGAATATCTGATTTAAGGCCATCCCAAAAAAAGTCCTTCTTAACCCTATGGTAAGTTTTTAAAAATCCTGAGTGCCCTCCTAAGGGAGAAGCGTGCAATTCTAGAAGAATCAATTGTTTGAGTTGGGAGTTCTTAGAGAGGTATAAGCAATCTTTATACCATAATGAATCATTTTTCCAGCTAAATGTATCAGATGTACTGGAATATTGTTGTAACTTTTGAATAAGTGTCCACGCTTCTTCATCATTCTTGTATTCCTCCCTTGCTTCATTTATCCAATCTAGTTAGATAATATAAATGGTGCATGATAATGCTTCCACATCCTCATCCTTTTTTTAGAGTGCATCTGCCACAACATTTTGCCTCCCTGTTTTGTAGATTATTTCAAAGTCATAACCCAACATCTGTGTGACCCATTTTTGTTGTTCTTTAGAGGATAATCTTTGCTCTAAAAAGTATTTAAGGCTATCATGATCCGTGTTTACCTTGAAGTGTCTTCCCATTAGGTAGGGTCACCATTTCTTAAGTGCATGTACTATTGCCAACACTTCCTTCTCATAAATAGCTTTGTGTAAATACTTTCTCTTGATTGGATGACTTTCGAAAGCAATGGGTCTTTCATCTTGCATTAAAACAACACCAATTCCATTTCCTAAAGTATCACATTCCACAATAAAGGCTTTTGTGAAGTCTGGTGTAGCTAAGACCGGTGCTTGGCACATTGCCTCTTTAAGATGTTCGAAGGCATTTGTTGCTTCTAGAGTCCATGAAAATGCATCTTTCTTCAATAATTTCATTACAGGTGTTGTTATTTTCCCATAATTCTTAACAAACTTGTGAGAATACCCTGTCAACCCAAGAAATCCTCACAAATGCTTTATGGATGTGGGGATTTTCCATTCCTTAATGGCTTTAATTTTTCTAGGGTCTACCTTAACTCCTTCATGAGATACAATATGACCCATATATTCCACCTCTTGTACTGCAAAGAAACATTTGGATCTTTTTGCATATAATTGTTTTCCCTCCAATAGTTGTAGCACCCTGTCAACATGTTCAACATGATCCTTCCAAGACTTGTTGTAGATTAGTATATCATGAAAAAATACTAACACAAATTTTCTAAGGAAGGGTTTGAAAATGGAATTCATCAAACCTTGAAATGTAGAAGGTGCATTGGTAAGGCCAAAAGGCATGACCAAAAATTCATAATGACCCTCATGAGTTCTAAATGTTGTTTTCGGAATGTCTTCAGTCTTCATTCTGATTTGATGATATCCTGAATGAAGATCCAACTTGGTGAAGTAAATTGATCCATGCAATTCATCCAATAATTCATCAATGACAGGAATGGGAAACTTATCTTTAATAGTGATCTTGTTGAGCTCCCTATAATCTGGACACATGTGCCATGATCCATCCTTCTTGTGCACCAATACTACTGGAGCAGAGAAAGAATTTTGGCTAGGTTGAATTATACCAGCCTCTAGCATTACTGCAACCATATGTTCAATTTCACTCTTTTGGGAATAGGGATATCTATACGGCATGATGTTTGGAGGAACACTTCTTGGAATCAAATGAATAGCATGATCATGATCATGAATAGGTGGGAGACCTTTGGGAATCTCAAATACCTTGTAATGATTGTCCAAGACTTTTTGGAGATCTGGAGAAATAGATGATTTCAACGTGGAAACATCTAGCAAACATAATTGTGCAATTAGACCTCATTGTTCCTTTTTTAGAAGCTTTGTCATACCGTTAGAGCTGATTATCTTTCCCGGTTTCCCTGTAATACCCCTTAATTCAACTTCCTTTCCTTCCACATAAAATTTCATGAAAAATTCTTTAAAGTTAAAAGCTATTGTACCCAAGGATTGTAGCCATTGAACTCCTAGTACAACATCAGCACCTCCCATTAGAATGGAAAGCATTGGGCTATTCAATACATATTCTACCATGGATAGCTTGATATTATGGTACTTTCCAGAGAAATTTATCATTCCTCCACTTGCAACCATCACTTGACACCCTAGTGCTAGATATAGGAAGAAATTCAATTCTTTTGCTATCTTACAATGAATAAAATTGTGGGTTCTTCCTGAATCAATCAGCACTATTACCTTTTTCTTCTTGATATGTCCTTCTATCTTGATGGTTTGAGGAGTGGTAATTCTAGTCAATGAATTACAAGATATGGTCAGATTCATTTCTTCTTTATCTAGGCTTTGTTCCTGGAGTATATCCTCTTCTTTTGACCTTTCTTGTTCCTTTTCTTCTTCCTCTTCACAATCTATTAGAATAATTTATTCTCAGCACACTTATGACCTTTAGTGTATTTTCTATCACAACTATAACAAAGCCCTTTTGCTCTTTTTTATTCCAATTGTTATGGTGTCAACCTTATAGGTTTTGGAAGGCTAGGGGAAACAACACTTCCATATTTAGAGTTGTGAGTGGTAGGCTTCTTGGATGCCATAATTTTGCTTTCCATTTTTCTTGCTAACCTGAATGCCTTCTCCAATGAATGAGGTTCCCAAAGGTGAACATCATGTTGGATATTCTCCTTTAAAGTCCCTATGAGCACATCAATCCTATGCTCCTCTGGAATAATTTTTACCCTTATGTTCATTTTTTGGAACTCAGCAATGTGCTCCATCATTGAACCCTTTTGTTTGAGACTTATCAATTGGCTAAAAAAAGTGTTGCTTTTTGTATCCTCATAGTGTGTTGTCAATTCTTCTGTAAAAATTTCCCAAGTGACAATTTGTTTACGAGAGCAAAGCCACTGATACCATACAAATTAATTTGGTTCCAAATATAAAGTTGCAATAAGTACCTTTTGTGTGTTTTGCACATTATTGAGATCAAAAAATTGCTCCTTCTGTAGTATCCATGTTGCGGGATCCTTGCCATCAAACTTCCTCATATCGATTTTTGGAATATGGTGGGTCTTCAATCCAACATTAAAGTCTATGAAATCATGATTAGCATTTCTTTTGTTCTCATCATGAGTTTCCTTTACTACCCTTTCACCATTAGTGACCATTTCCTGTAGCAACTTATTCAAATTTATCTTCAATTTCTCCATCTTATCATCCATGCCATCCATCTTAGATTCCATTCCATTCTTTAAACCATCCATCTTAGCTTCCACACCATACATCTTAGCTTCTACATCTTTCTTTAAACCGTTCGTCTTATATTCTATTACTTTTTGTGCGAGTGACATTTGTTGCACTTGGTCTCATAAGTTTGATATATCATGTTAAATTTCTTCCTCTTCTTCATGATTCATGCTAGAGCTTTCAGGTTGCTTACTAGGTGTTTGCATTTTCTTTCCTCAGGGCATCAATTACCAATAATAATGCTTTACTATTCCCTTTGAATTCCTTCAAACTAATTTTCGAACCAAGCTTATGCAAAATTAAAATAAAAAAAACTACACACCTTTTTTCACTTTGTAGGAGCTCAATATTGAATCTAATGTATCTCTATAATTTCAAATCGTCCAATTCTGAAATGGTGACCTAATGTAGCCTTCAATGTCCTCTTTCCAATGCCACCAGTCTGATCGAATTTAGATTCTTCAAGGCGGAGTTATGCACAATCTCCCAAGATAACCCTGATTATAAACCTTTCCAGAAGAGCGAACTTGTATGAAGTGCCAATTGTCACTGCTTAGTATCTCAAAAATATACACAGGAAACTACAGTTCATCCTCTTTCTGTAACTTCTTATGAAATTTCAATTTTATGCTCAAAACAAAAGTTATGATGATTTTCCCCAGGTCACCTATTTGGAATGAAATTCGAGAGTCTACAAAAAGGCCAACTTCCTCAAATCATATCTCTGCAAATATAGCACAAAACACTCTAAAATTTGGAGCCAAGGTTCATAATAATTTCATCGCAAATGGGTTTTTTTTTTAGCATCTGAAACATCACAAAAAAAATTTATAGCACAAATGCCACGATGACCTGTTTGGAGCAGCGAAACCCTAGAATTCAAACCTCTGATACCAAATGTTATGAAACCAACTCACAAAAAGATAGAAAAGGTATTTGAGTGCCTTAGAATTCAACCTCTTCGAGGGGGCAACCTCCTTTACATTACACAATTGAACAATTCTTGGATGATTCAAATGACAAAACCTCCTTTCTATATATAGGAGTCTAAGGGGTCACAATATAGCCAAGCCAAACCTAACAATAATAATATAAAGGCACAAAAATAACAATAGAGGGATTCTATGGGGCACAGTGATAACAATATGGGGACAATAGGGGCACAACAATATTAATAAGGGATACAACTACAATAGTAAAGGGGGCATCACTAGTATTATAGGGACCTAACATACTGCAATCCACAGTTAGGTTCAGGGATCACTAGACCATGTGTTTTTTCTTTTATAGATCCACCTCACTCAACTTCGAATCCATCCGATAATCCATCTCAACAAAAACATTAGAACGCCATCACACCATGACTCTCTGAAAATGGAAAGGCTACGCTAAAAACACTGTCATACCTAGAAAAACCCATGCCATGACTGCAAAGAACCACATGCAATATCATGCATGCCAACTCTAGCAAGGAAATCAGACATGCAAATCGATACCTACAAAGAATCATGTCATAGTTGATTGATCCTTCTCTTCCTTGCTTTCTCCTTCCTTCCTCTTGCCTTATTTTCCTTTATTGATCCAACGCCAAATTGCTCCAAGAAAACTCTAAGTATCCAAGAGTTTTAGAGAGAGAGTAATGAGAGAGCTCCAAAAATGAACTGAAAAAAGGTTACATTGACCAAACCTAAGCAAAATCTTGCCAACTGATCCTCGGAAGCCTGTTTATCATTTAGGCCTATATTTTTTTCATTTTCCATTATTTTCCTTCATTTTACTCCTCACATGAAACCTGTGACATTTCACCTTCCTTTTCTCCTAATTTCCATTATTTTCATAAATAAATGTGCCAAAAATGTCATTTTTCCTTTCCAAAGTGTTTGCCTTTTCCAATTTCCTTAGCCATAATAAACCAAAATGAGCACCCAAGAGGATGTTTTTCCCACCGTTCAGCTTGGAATATATTTTGCATGACCATGGTCTTATATGTTTTTTACTTTATTAACTTTTAAATTGAATTTTGACGAGGGACGTTAGTGTAAACTCGAGTTAGGGGATTGGAGTTCAGTTATGCATGTGTTGAGTGCTAAATTTTAGCAATATAGTTCAGTTGTATTTAGTTAACTGGCCTCTAATTATTGATAGAGTCATTTGAAGGTCAGTTGTGCAGTGAGATAGTAGTCTAACTCATAGATGTGTCAGTTAACTAATAAATCAGCCCAAGATAGCTAATGCATGCATGAAATTTGATTTCCACAACTAAAATGGAGATGAAGAGGAAGTGTAACATGTGTTGTATACTATTTTTTAGTGTATATATGTTGCATGAGTCAAGAGATCAATCCTTCAGAATTGTGCAAGAAAATAGGAGGAAATTCCTATCTTTTAGGAGCTGATTTACTCTAGGATTGCGCAAGGAAATAAGGGGATAGATGAGCAAATAATTGGCTAAGTGTTGGCCAAAGCTTCTCATTCAGCAGAGAGAACAATTATTCTTTTGTAGGTTGTGCTCAGAGGCGGAGAAAGCAATTGTAATAGTTTCTCTATTCAACTTATTAATGCAAAGAGGCTTGAGAGGTTTTTCCTAGTTGGGTTCCCCTAAAAATCATTGTGTATTTGTGTTTTTTCTTTTTGCATGTCTATGCATGTTGTTCTAAATTGTGATTTGCATTTCGTGGATTGGTAGAGTAGAATTGTGTCTCTTTTTTTTCAATTTGAAATCTTGAAAAATTGCAATTTCTATCAAATTTATACATGGTATCAGAGCCCTGAAATCACATTAGAACTAGTATTTTTAACTTGTCTCTCGGGAATTTTGAAGTAGCAGCTTTAGTGTAGCCATTTTTCTTTAGGATCGAGACAATGTCTTTCAATGGACTGATATTGGAGTATTTTGTGGAGGGAATCTCAAATTTCATATCTTGGAAGGATCAAATGGAGTAGTGCTTGATGATAATGATGTGTTAGAATATGTGAAAATTGATATTGAAAAACCTCCACAATTGGATGCTAGCAATAGTTAACTCAATGGAACAAGGATGTTTCAAATGCCAAGAGAATTCTTCTGGAAGGTGTGAGAGACCATGTGGTCTCAAATATCCATGGCAAAGAGACACCATTCTCTATGTGGAAGAAACTGACTCATCTATTTGAAAATAGTAGTGACCATATAAAAGTGGCCCTAAAAGACAAACTTTGAAACATTAAAATGCAGAAGAATGATACTATTTCATCTCTCTAAGTTTACTCAAGGTTCAAATGAGATTGGAGGGTTTGGGGTGAATGTATTAGAATATGACCTAGTGAGTCTAACTCTTCTAGGAATTCCAAAATCCTAGCATAGTTACTAGGACTCTATGAATGGAAGGGAAAAATCATTGAATTGAGAAAGGTTGTGGTCTGATTTGGTTCAAGAAGAGTTCAGGAGAAATAATAGATATGGAACTTCATCCAAAGTAGAGGATGATGAGAAATTTACCTTGGATGGAAAGAGGAAGAAGGGAAAAGGAATGAATACCCAAAGAAAACCTAAATCCAACCAAAATACTGGCAAGAAGAAAGATTTGAGCAAGATAAAATGCTTCCACTGCCACGAATATGGGCACTATGCAACTATATGTCTACACAAGAAGTCTACTAAGAAGCCTTTAGGAGGACCAAGAGGTGAAGCATTGGCTTCACAATTCGAATTAGACCTCACCCTAATAGAGTGCATGGCCAACACTATTATGGGGAGTGTGTGTAACCTTGCTTTTGGTGCCTCATTCCATATGACAGGGTGCAAGGATTTTTCAGTAGCCTGGAGGAGAAGGATCTATAGATGCATATTGAAATAGGGGATGATGGGAGGTATAGTTCTATAAGAATTTGTATTGTCACCTTTGAGAGGGAGAAATCCTCTCCTCTTCGCCTTAAATATGTTATGTATGTACGAGGGATGAAGAATAACATTATCTATGTAGCAATATTGGAGAATAGGGGCTATGATTTTATTTTCAGTAAATGGAAAGCATTTCTAAGACACATAGCTACCGCAAAAGTGAAGCAAATTTGGGTTTGAGTGAAGAACCTATACAAAATTGAGGTGGGAGATTGCACTGCATTGAGCAACAAGGCTGAAAAGGTGCAGAGTTGAGATGTTAGAGAAATATGGCATAGGAGATTGGATCACCTACACCATGGTGCCTTAAAAATCATGCAGCAAAATACCATCGGTCTCTGTAAAGGCTCCATTGACCAGCGAGATGTCTACAAGGGTTGCACATTGGGGAAATATGTCAAATATACATTCCATGACCGAGATAGTAGAGTAGATGCAATCTTGGTGTGAGTCCACTCTGATGTTTGTGGACCCTTTTCTACATTATCCACAACAAAACATAATTCTATGTTATTTTTATTGATGATTTCTCTAGAAAATGTTTTATCTTCTTCATGCAGAAGAAGGATGAATTTTTCTCAAAATTTGTTGAATTAAAAGCATTGGTTGAGAAAGAGATTGGAAAGAAGGTGAAAGCTCTCAAGAGAGATAATTCACATGCCTTCAAGGATTTCTAAGCAAAGAAGGTATTCAAATAGAATTGGTAGCACCCCATAACCCATAATAGAATGGGGTAGCTAAAAGGAAGAATAGAAGCATAGTGGGAGAAGAAAGAGCCATGTTGCATGATCAAGGGTTTCCATTACATCTATGGGCATAAGCATGCAACACCATAGTCTACTTTTAGAATCAGATTCCTCATAGAATATTTGGCATGATCACATTGAAGGAAGCTTGGGAGAAATCATGATGTGTCTCATTTCAGAATTTTTGGAGCTTCAATTTATTATCATGTCTCCAAGGATTCAAGGAAGAAAATTGAGCCTACAATAGATTTGGGAGTTTTTTTAGGATACACCAAAACTCCACACAATTACTGGGTGTATTTACGTTCACTAAGGATGACATATGTGAGGATAGATGTCAAGTTCGATGAGGAGAAGGCTATGAGATGCTCTTTGAAATGAGAGTCGAGTATTCCACCTGAGTAGGAGCTTCTAGCTCCAAAGGAGTCACTGGATGAGCTTTAGGAGGTTATGGAATAGCCACATGCAGTGGAGAAAACAAGAGGTAGAGTGGAGGCACCCACTCAACCAAAATCTTCTAGAGATGGTAGAAAGAGAACCAAAGTAGCTAATATATTATTGCAGGATGTTAGGGATAATGTGGGACATCCTACATCACACCTCGTAAAGAGGAGGTCACCTTATAGGTACACTGGTTACATGGCTCTCATGATAGACCTCATTGAGATAGAGCCGTCTTCATTTGATGAAGTAGTTTCTAAACATATTTTTGGTAATGTCGTGGTGGAAGAATATGAATCCATTGTGAAGAAAAATGTATTAGAGGTGGTGTTGAGACCAGAAGGGAAATCAGTGGTTGGTTCTAGATGGATCTACAAAGTGAAGCATGTAGTGGATGGGAGCATCGAGAAGTACAAGACCAGATTTGTGTCCTAAGTATTCTCTCAAGTAGAGAGAGTGGACTATGAGGAAAATTTTGCAGCAGTTGCAAGATATTCCTCAATTAGATTCATTCTAGCATTGGCTGCGCATATGGGGTGGAAAATCCACCATATGGATGTGAATACCATATTTATCAATGGTGTTGTTGAGGAGGAAATTTACATAGATCATCTAGAAGAAATTGAAGACATATGATCAGGAGTCACATGTGTATAGACTCAAGAGAGAATTGTGTGGTCTCAAATAGGCACCCTGAGCATGGCACACTCAGATTGACAATTGTCTCAATGGATTGGGATTCACCAAAAGTGAAGCAAATGTAAACCTTTATCACATTGTGGTAGATGATAAGTTTCTTATTCTCATTTTGTATGTTGATGACTTAATATTAACAGGTGATGAGCAGTTGATCCGCTCTTGCAAAGAGAATCATGTAAGGGAACTTGAGATGAAAGACACAAGCTTAATGCATTACTTCCTTGGACTGGAAGTATGGAAAGGTGATGGTGAATGGTTTGTGTCTCAGGGGAACTATCCCTCTAAAATAATTCGTAGATTTCACATGGATGATTGTAAGCCCATGGGCACACCTCTAGCTACAAACTAGAGGAAGGATAATGCCACTTCAGGTAAAGAGGTTGATTCTACCATTTACAAGAAGCTTGTGGGGTCTTTGATGTATCTTGTGAACACAAGACCCGACATGTGCTATGTAGTAAGCCAGCTTATTCAAGTTATGGTGAGGCCTATCACGTTGTATTGGAAGGCAAGAAAGCATGTGTTACAATACCTCAGAGGCACTACTAAGTATGGATTATAGTAAAGGAGGACAAAGGGAGTGAAGCTCCAAGGCTTCATTGATACATATTAATTAGGGAGTCCATCAAACAGGAAAGGTACTTCAGGTTCTATCTTTAGCGTTGGGTCCATATTTATTTCCCAGTATAGTAGGAAGCAGAGGTATGTGGCACTTAGCTCAACAAAGGTTGAATACATGGTTGCAAGTCAAGAAATATGTGAGGCCATATGGATGACGAAATTACTTATGGGTCTTTTTAGTCAAGAGATGGATCTGACAGTGATATATTGTGATAATCAGAGTTGCATTAAGCTCTCTGAGAATCTGGTATTTCATTATAGGTCCAAGCACATTGATATATGGAATCATCATTTGCAGGACTATGGGTAGAGTAGAATTATGTCGCTACAATACATTCCAACTGAGGAGAAAGATGATGAATTCCTGACAAAGGAATTATCAAGAGGTAAATTTGAATTCCATAGGTGTGGGATAGGGGTGGTGAAAAATCCCTTTCTTGCTAAGAGGGAGTGTTAAAAAATGTAGCAAGAAATTCTCAATTTGACTTTATCCTTAGTCAAATTGAGTAAATCAAATTTCCACATCAACAGGAAAACCTAGAGGTAGTTAACTAGTGTGACATGGCCCTTTTCACTCAATTAACTTAGTAAATTTGAGTTAGGGTCTTGGAGTTCAGTTAAGCATGTGTTAATTGCCAAATTTTGGCAATATAGTTTAGTTATTTTTAGTTGTATTCAATTAACTCACTTCTAACTATTGATAGAGTCAGTTGAAGGTCATTTTTGTAGTGGGGCAATATTCTAACTCATAGATTTTTCAGTTAACATATCAAGTAGCCAAAAATAGCTAATGAATGCATGGAATTCAAATTCCTCGGCTGAAGTGGAGATGAAAAGGTAGTGTAACATGAATTATACACTAGTTTTGAGTGTACGGATGTTGCATGAGTCAAGAGATAAATCCTTGGGAATTGCACAAGAAAATAGGAGGAAATTCCTATTTTTTAGGATCTAATGTCCTCAAGGATTGCATAAGGAAATAGGAGGTTAGATTAGTAGATAATTGGATAAGTGTTGGCCAAAGCTTCTCATTTAGCAGAGAGAAAAAATATTATTTTGTAGGTTGTGCTCAACGTTGGAGCAAGCAATTGTAATAGTTTCTTTATTCAACTGATTAATGCAAAGAGACTTGAGGGGTTTTTCCCAGTTGGGTTCACATATAAATCACTATGTATTTGTGGTTTTTCTTGTTTCATGTCTATGAATGTTGTTCTAAATTTTGATTTTCATTCCACAAATCTATAGAGTATAATTGTGTCTCTTATTTTTTAGTTTGAAATCTTGAGCAATTGCAATTTCTACCAAAATTATACACTTTATGCAGCATCCTAATTATCTTTTCCAACCACATTGTCAACCTATTCATGGTTGCATTTTTATAATTAACCATGGTTAGATATCACCATTTTCTTATGACAATAGACTACTCTGAGTCCATAAGCATGTTGCGCTCATGTTAAATCACTATTTTCACACACTATGTGTGTGTGTGTGTGTGTGTGTGTGTGTGTGTGTTTGCGCACATAAACCACACACACAAATAAAAATTTAACATTTCACTATCTTCATGAATATTACTTCATATACAATTTAGCTATTCAATCCCTTGCCATATTATCATTATATGCTCTTAATTGTTAGCATATTACAACTCTTTCAAAACTTTAGGAAAAAAGTTCAAGCAACAGGAGGTAAGCTGAGAGATTTCCCCCTTATAATTATGGTTGTATAAATCATTCATGTGCTTTGACAATCATCAGCCAATTGAACTATTTAGAGAGATATAATTATTGTACAGAATATGCCTTTCACAACTTTGGCCATCAACATCCCAACTATATTTCTTCCTTTGCTGCATCTTTATTTGTTCTACCTAAATATTTTACCATATGTATGTCACATAGGTCACAAATCCTATGACTTCCCTTTCCAAAAATATTGGGTTTATACATCCATTCTATTGCACCCAATAATATTGGTTCCCATGTTGCACAACACCACTATTATACTCCTTGCTTTGGAACCTTTTCTCTATCACTCCAAGAAATTTGTTTCTATAAATCTATCTTTGCCCCTCCAGGTATGGAAAATTTTAGGGGCTAATATTTATAGGTGGGTTAATTTTCCATTATTTTTTCCAAAAAAAAAGATTCACTAATTTCCATTTTTTATTAAAATGATTCACCCAAATTTTACAATATAAAATTATTTTACCTTAAAAATATCGAACTTTATATAGAGAGTATATATAAAATCATTATAAAGTTTAATAATTTTACAAATACATCAATAAACATTTTATAATTTGCATATTTGGGACTAGTGAGATTCGCGAACATTTTTAAACTTCAAGATAATTTTCCATCCTTAAAATTTTCCTTTCCTCCGAGCCTAGTATTTGATCTCTTCTTTGGAAATTTCATTGTTTTTCTTGGTCCCATTGATTCCAAGTGTTGAACCATTGGCTGTGATATAATATGTAACATACACAGACATTAAACCCTAGATACCCAAATGCATGCACTAGGATAATTTTAGCATAGCGCTTGGTACTATAGAGATCTATGATGGTTGGGAAGGTGGTCAATTATTTCTCATATGGGGGCATGGTGCCATTGGCTTGTGACCCTCCCTCAAAAGAGGATTAAAGTGATGGCATGCATGTTCATTTTTTTTATGTTTTGGGTGGCATGCTATGGACATTCCATTTGTGTTTATATTACTCATCTACAAACCTCTATAGACTATGATGTTTTGTTTTTAATATGTGTGTGTGTGCACGTACTATGGAGGAAACTTTTGGAAATATTATGTCGAATGTGGCATTATATTTGTGAAATGCTATATTCATATGTATATATGTGATAAATTCCAAAATAAAATGTTCTTTGAAATACTATCTATAAATATATTCTGACTTCTAGGAATATGATTCAATGTAATGGACTCAAATGAACTCACCAAAAATTGAACTCGTAGATATGTTCTAAAAATAATAGGGTTATGCACATGATAAATTCCATTCAATTGCATAATTATTAGTTGGGAATCAACACAAACATGAAGGTGAAATATTTGATTGTTAAGGGAGCTAGGTAATAAATCAATCATGACATCATATTTTCCCTGATTATTGGTGGCATATCCAATGCAGACCCCACAAGAATGAGCGAGGTAATATGGAGAGGTAAAAATGGCCCAAGATATTGAGGTTATATTCTTATTGTAATTACTTGCATTTTTGGCATAAATTACCTACACAAGTGATCGAGAAACAACAAAGCATGCCAAAACCAATAGCAAATCCAATAACAACCTACTTAATTGATAAAGGAATGTCAAGCTAAATAATACATGAACATATATATTTTGGGAAGATGAACCAACAGTTGTATATTATTAAGAAATAAAGGGAATCTTACAACGAAATCCTTGGTGTTAAAATGCTTTCCTTGAGTGGTAATCCAAGTCCAATCCAAGAGCTCTCCAAGCACTCCTCCAAGTCTAATAAATAGCCTCTAGCCACAAGCTTAGCATAAGGGTCCAAATAGACATAAACCAACCATTGGGGAATGGGAGAAGAGGAATTTATAGGCTAGGAAAGGGAGTTAGGACCTATCCAAAGATAGGATTAGGCCCACATCTCAAGGAGGTAGCTCATAGGGATAAGACAAAGAGGTCAAGTTAGGAGGATTTAGCCTCATTTATGCAAAACCACCTCCAACTTGCCACTCTAGATGCTTCTAGATCACAAAGCTTCTCATTTCCTTTAAGAAAATTACCTTTTTGGGATCATTGTGGGTATGCAAAGGAACAGAGTGATGCCATCACTGGTCAAACATAGTGCAACAGGTGACCATTGTTGTTTTAAGCCTCATAAGGTCAATGACTCTCATTTTAGGGTTTTAAAAGCTATTTCTTCAAGGAAAGCTCAGGGCATTTTTCAAACGAAGTCTTACAAGGGATCTGAGTTGTATACATGGATGAGTATACTATATAATAGTCATGTCTTGGGCACTTCGGGGCATGTCACGGGGAATTGCAGGAGGCGTGGCAAAATAATGTGTAAAAAATGCCCCCTAAAGCATGAAGGCTTAACAAGGAGTGATGGTTGAGATGCTTTACGAGCTCTTGAAAGGATGAGGAAACACACTGTCAGGAGACCTATAAATCAAGGATGCATATACATATACATATCTGAGATCAAGACATGAATCCACAGCATGGATGCATCCATCCGGATGATGAAGGCTATATGAAAAGATCCATGGTATGGGCGCAACCATCTAGATAACAAGGATGATCATAAATATAAAGTCCCATGGTATGGTCATGGCCATATGTATAGTAGAAACATGTGTACAATCATGAATGACATATAACTCCATGAAACCTGAGTCATAATAGACAAGACTCGAGGTCTTGTGCTCCATCCCAACCTTATCAACATACAAATCCTAACATGCAAATAAACGTGTTGAATTCGAACATGCCAGAAAAAACCTGATCACTGAACAATGATGTGGACCGTTAAAAGGTACGAGAGAAACCACCTACAATGACAATGGCCCTCAAGGTAAAACAGTACAATCCGTGAATGTGATAAAGAGGCTGAAGTCGAACACTCATGGAATCACCTGATCGAAAGTCAATGATGAAGACCTGTCATCGGATGAGAAGAACCGACCATTAGGGCATTCCAGTGCTAAGGTACTGAAAGGGAGTTTCTAAGTCATATTCCTAGATAATGAGCTGAAGTCGATAGGAAGTGATCCATCTAAGGATGGAAATGATGAATCCCCCATCATCGACACAAAACAAGGAATAAAGTGGAATAATTGTCAAGACTGTAGCAGCAACTCAAACAGTGTATAGTTAAATAATTTCATATTAGACTTCCCTTGAACATTGGCAACATGACTTTGGAGTGTGGCAAAATTTGACTCAACATAGGACTAAAGGTCATGATGACAAAATGGAATAGTCAAATGAGAGGCAATATGTATCACCTAAACCTAGGAGGACAGGTGACTGAGTGAGGATATCCCAAACCGACATGAGAGCAGAAGAGTGTCATGTTCAAGAGAAACATGCTGCCTATACAAAGGATGTCTCATCTTCATTTTTCCCTCGCTATTTCTAGCGAATACCCCAATTATTTTTATCACAAACTTGAAGGGGATAGCATATGCTTGTCATGTAAGTTCATTCTTCGAATGAATCCATCCTAGTAAGTTTTACGAGCCCTAGGAAGGAGAAGCTCAGTCTCATCATTGCGATGAGTCTTTCGACGTAGAATTTTAACGAGTTAGACGTAAAAATAACTCGGTATATTTTTCATATTTAGATATTTTGAAAAATAAACGAAAAAATAAAACTCCATCATGTCCCTTTTCGTAATTTTTCCCTTCAATCTAAAAAGGTAGAAAACAATATCCGAGTGAACCTCTTGACCATGTCGATCAAGGTGTACCTTTTTCGTAAATAGTCAATCTTATCCTAAAAAAGGGGTAAACGTATACTAAGGTGGCATTGACTCATTTACTTTAACAAGTTCAAAACGACAGTACTCAGAAATCTTTTCAGTTTTCGAGGGTCAGAAAAGAGCTCAAAGATGACTCCAGGGAGGTTCCTTTTTCATTTATTTAATGAATCCAAAAAAGAGATAAAATAAAACTCGTAAGAATTAGTCAATAATGATCACCATTCACTTGAAGGTAATTGTAATTGCATAAGAAACACACCCATCACTGATAGAAAAACACTAAAATATTACGAAAATATTGACAAAAATGACTTGCAAAACTTATAAATAGCCAAAAGTTATTTTATTTTTTACTATTTTACCACAGTAAGCTCTGAAAGTGCATTTGTGACCTAATTCTCTCAATTTTCAAGTGGACGTTACGGGAGATCTAGAGTGCCATTTCGCTAACCGTTTGCAATAGGTAAGAGGCCTATCCCTACTCTTGCATTTTATCACTTTTTTATGCTTTTTAAACAGTAATTTTTATGTTATAAGGGAGGATTTTAAATTTTTATGGCATCAGCAACCATCGCAGGTATGGTCATCAAACCTGTGATGATTGCGCTCAAGCCCAAAGGCTCACGCAATGCCATTGCTTTGTTTGTAAAAATAGGCATGATGGCACCGAGGCAGATTTTTTGGAAATAAAACCTCTTTTGAAGCAAACATCGATGATTTTAATCCATGAAAAAAAGCAATAGTTGGTGTTAAATGATGTTTTGCAAGATATCATGGTCTTGGAATGGAAGGAAGGAGGCCATGAGGTGGAAGAATATCAAGAAGCTTAGGATCCTGAATTCATAAATGCTCTAAGGAATTGCGGGCTGCTAAAATTCTTTAGGACTATAGGGGTAAGGGCTTAGATGGAATTGCTTCTCTATTTGATTAGTCTCCAGGATGTAGATCGAGATATTTTCATCATAAAAGGCTAGGAACTAGAACTTGAGGAGATGGATATCTACTTCATCATGGGATTGTCCGGAAGAGGGGAAGTAATCCAACTCTTTTGATCTCACCAAGGAGGTGAAAGTACAAGGACTCTATTCCAGTGGCATTGTCCCAATGCCGAAATGACCAATGGAGGGAAGGTGAAGATAGTGAAAATCACCAACAACCTCATCTTGAGAATGATCTTGTTCATTATGCTGCGTGTATCTAGCACGCAATCCTTATACGAGGCTTCAAAATCCCAGTTCCATTATGTTATCGTATGTTTGACCCCCACCATATTCAACTAGTGTGGAGGCCTTTTAGCAAATATGAAACGACAACTAACCAAGGGGAAGCATGGACACCTGAAGCAATTCGAGTTCAGTTCAATATTGGTGACCTTCTTTTTAGAGTGAGTGCCCTTATTCTGGTATTAGTAGGCAAAGGTACCAGATCCTGCCCCTGAGATCTGAGACTCGTACGATGCAGTCAACTCATGACTCGAGGAGGAACAGGTCAGCATATGCATTACCCACCACAATTTTTCACTTGGCTAGAATGCCAACTACTCGTGGTAGACGACTATGCTTATGGTGGTGTGGATTTCAGGTGGGGTCCGTATCTACCACTACCACTAGGAGAACAATGGACTGATGTAGGTAAAAACCTTTTTTTTTTGGATTTTTTCAATTTTTATGATTTTTTGTAAAAGTTAAAATTGAGACTCAATTTGTAATAAATTTGTATATGTGGGACCAGAAAGACCACCAGGCATATCTCCTATAGCACGGCGAGTTGCACATCAGATAGTGGGCACAGATTATGAAGAAGGGGCAAACCCCTTCGCTAAGATGGAGCACAACCTGGAGGTGATAACTTGAGGAGTCCTAGAGTATGCCACTATTGATGATGTTCCACTACGTTGGTAGAGACACAGAGTGGGAGTATCTGCGTGACTACGTTGGCTGTTAGGCCAAGTGATCAAAGTGGTCTCATGCTATCATGAGCACCATGCAGCGTGATAGCATATCTAGCTCTTTTACACATTTCGTAGGATTTGAAAGGCAAGTGTCTTAGAACACTTTATTTTTTTATATCTTGATGTAAACACTCTGACAAACACGATATATATATAATATATATATATATAATATATAATATATATATATTATGTATATGTATATGTATATGTATATGTATATGTATATTATATGTAATGTATATGTATATGTATATGTATATGTAATGTATATGTAATATGTATATGTAGATATGTATATATGTATATATGTATTATATGTGTGTGTGTGTGTGTGTGTGTATGTATATATGCATGTTTATTTTCTACTTATGTTTCCATAATATGATCAGTTTTATAAATTACACAAATGCCTATCAAGAACAAAATTTGCTAATGCATCTATTACTGTATTTAAATTATGTGGAATATGTTGATATGTAATGAAATCAAAATTTATTTCCAGTAATCTAACACATAGAAACATATGCAATATTTGTGGATTTCTCACTAAGTAATGATTGTTTAACTATAACACAACGAGCTGTTAATCCAACTTGACAACTAAATCCCTAATGCCAAGAGAAACTGCTTCTGACAAGAGTTCAATAATTGTGCTGTATTCAACAATACTATTGGTTGTTTGACCAAGGTAGATACCTTGTAAGTTAATTAGCTCGCCATTAGGGTCATAGAGTACCCATGCTATGGAATAAATGTTCCATGTGCTATGACAAGCACCATCAGCAAAACCAACGTAATGGCTTGACGACATCTGCAAACCAAGTGGAACACGGGGTAAGCAGAAAAACACATGTCTGCAAAGAAAACAAACACACCAAAAAAACGCACACTATTGTACCAAATTCATTACACAAATTTCATGCATAATACTTCTTCAGATGGATTCCATTTTCGAACTCAAGTAATCAATCAACATGACATGACATGTAAGCATCAACTCGGCCAAATAATAGAGTAAAAATCATAGAAGGCTATGCCCCCATGACCCCCAAGCATGAGGGTTATGAGTCATAAGACGAGAACCCCATTGAGATAATGGGAAAATGGTAGAGATTTGGTGAAACAATCTCATAAAAGGAGGAAAAAAAACTTAAACTCATGATGAGGAAAAGGTCCCCCTAGTTGAAAGATTTTACGATTTCAGGGTGAACTGAAATATCAATAATCAGGGTTGTACTAACGTTTCCCATATTACCCTCAAAAAATACTTCGTGCACTAGGACAGGTGTTTGAAATGGATGTGTGGGAAAATGAGAAACAAATGCTTCAAGACAGGAAGGCATCTCATCGAGGCTGGGAAGAAACGAAGAACGATGATGTAGATCATTCCATGGAGTTTCGTCCAAAGACATAACCTCAACGATACTCTCGTTGGTGGGGAATGTCTCGCTCAAAGGATCCAGAGAATCCCAAGAACTAAGCCAAGGAGAGGGCACATAAGTGTCCAGGTTCATACTGAAAATAGTATGACTTTCTGAAGTGGTCATCGAAGCCAAGACAATTTCTTGATAATTTTGCTCCAATGGACTTAAAGGCATAGAATTGACAAATGAATCAATTTGATCTATGGTAGGGATAATCCAAGGATCCATAGAGACCGAGATCATATTTATTGAATTAACATGCAAAGGTGGGAGAGTAAAAGTACCCATTTAATCAGAGTCTTTGAAGAGACCTGCCCCCACAGTCTCATAAGGAATCTCATAATTCCCCACGTAAGGGATGTTGTCGTTGGATGAACTAGAAGAAAAGAAATATAGTTGATGAATGGTGACATTTTTTTCTTTGTGAGGAAAGCGAAGTACCCAGAACAAAGAAGAAACCACACAGAACATAGTGTGGGTCTAGCTTCGCCCGAGAAGAAGGTTGTAGTTGAGATTCACATCTACAACTTCTACTTCTAATTCATCAGTCTTTCCCTCCAATGTGATCGGCAAGTTCGTGAGAATACCATATGGGTGTGAGCCTCTGCCATCAAAGGCCTCCAAAGTGTTTGGGGACTGATTAAGAGAAGGAGAGTCGATGTCTTTCCAACACGAAACATACATGATGTAGGTGGAAGCATCTTCATCAATAACAGTCTAATTGATCATCTTTCCTTTGATAAGAACCTGTGTCAGAAAAGAAATCTAATGAGGAATACGAGGCGCGTGGTTTTCAAGATCAAAGGTAATCAGACTCGAATCAAAAGTATCAATAGCTCCTATAGCAGAAAATAGTGACTTATGTTGCATTGGACAGGATTGAAGAACCTCCAAAGCAAACATCGTCAAGGTGCCTGAGTTAAATCCTCAACAATATTATAGTGTTGTGCAACCCTAACATTTGGATTAAAAGATTATTTACGGAGAACGCCTTTGGGAGGTGGTCGGATTACAGACTCATTGTTAGGGCACTCAATATGGAGTGGACCAGAACTAGACAAAGTAGAATTAGGAGGAATGTCAATGACTTCTTTTTCCATAGTCTACTTATGCGTGGTTTGATAACCCTTCATTTGAGTAGAAATCAAGATACGTGATGAACCTTGCATCATGAAAACCTAGGAACCTGAGGAAGCAGAGAATTGTGGATGGTCTGCCAACTACATCTGATGTGTTAGGGTCCCACCCTAACCCCCTTATTTATGTAGTGGGATCACGTCATAATAAAGAGTCAATAAAGCCCATATTAATAATTGTAAGTGGTTAACCCGCTATTAATGACGGGACCACAGTTAGTTGCAAATGGGCCTCGTATTAGATAGAAGGTATTAATAAAACCCATGGTATTGATCCATGGTATTGCATGTATGAGTCATATATAAAGGATAGAGACTCCCTGCAAGGAGCATCGTGTCTTATTTTTTAATCAAGCTCTGCTCTATTGGAGGTTGCCCCCTCGAAGAGGCCAGTGAACATTGCTTTCTGAATAATAAAATATTTGTTTTTGACTCTCACTATTCTATGTTCTGGGTATTTTTCTTCGCATATTCTGTATTTGGGTATCTTTTGCAGGTTAAGAGCATAACAAGTGGTATCAGAGCTCTTTCCAGGGCTGGTGGGATCTCCATTTCTTAGCAAAAAAAAAAAAATTGTATAGAGATGTGTTCCGGCATCTTTAAACCACGGGATCTGTCATTGAGCACATAAACATGCGGATTTGGGGACGCACGCATGCAGTAAATAAAAGAGGTGGTCACGCTTGTTGGAATCCCTTGTAACCCTTGTGGGTACCCCTTCGAGTAGTAGTGCATTAGACAGAACCACATACAGACTGTCTTCCATACCTTATGGGTATATCGGAAGCCCCCTAGCTCCTCTGTAACCTAGCCATAGATAAACCATCGGATGTCTTGCTACTACAGTACACCGAGAACAGCACTCGGAGAGATAGCTCGCCCATACGATAGGGTAGTCAAGTTGTACGGCTAAAGGTACGGTTGATCCTCCTTAGTTAGATCCCTGAAACATTGGGCCGAGTACTACTGTCAGACCCTTATGTATATTGCGATCTCTAGCACCTGACACTCCTCGAGACCATAGTTCCCTTTTATCTTGGGATCACGCATCCTCTCGGCCAGATCCGCTTGTGTAAAGGGGTGCAGCAGCAACAAACATCAGTCCGATCTATTAGATCCATCAGTTCCACAACAACAATCTGTTCCGCCGCTCAGAGCTATCCGATCCGCCATTCAGATCTCTCAGATCCACCTGATCTGAGTAGTTGTGTGGGGTTCCTATATCGGAGCATGATTTTCGCAGGACTTTTGACAGCATTGACATTTTGAGGATTCGGCAACTGTAGTATTCCTAAGGCAAGAGTAAAACTTCGTCAGGACGATGAGCTGAGCACGGTGGTACCATTCAATTCTTAGTGAAAAAAAAATTTGGCGGTCCCAAATTTCAAGAGCATCAGGTCGGTGCATGGTAGAAACTAGAGCTCAAGCTATGGCCAATGAGAGGATGGAAAAACTTGAAAAAACCTTGCAATCCATCCAAACTCAGCTTGACAATCTAACAATATTAGTCTCGAGCGCAATTCCGAAGGGCAAGGAGGTAGCCCATGAGGAGGCGTATAATGGCAATGGACACAGTGAGGGTGAGTCTAGCCATTCTCCTCACCTCTGGGGCTCCCAAAAACAACAATCCCGTCCAAGACCTCCCAATTTGGATATGCATAAATTTGATGGTTCTCACCCGGCGGCATTGATAGCACAAATGGAGCAGTATTTCAATCTGAATAACATCCTAGATGATGAGACTCAGCTTATGGTGGGGAGCATGTACTTGGACAATGAAAGGTGGCAATGGTGGGAATGGCATCAACGTTGCAATGCACCTTTTATGACTTGGGACAAATTCAAAAAATCTCTTACAGACCGCTTTGACCAGGAATCTTCTTTTTTGGGTCGTCTTACTAAGCTCCGACAGACTGGCACAGTGGATGAATATATTACAACCTTTGAAGCCTTAGCCTTC
>APFE031307805.1:1916-24908 GCA_000404065.3 Pinus taeda | reverse complement strand
AATCAGAGGTTTTATTAAACATCGCCCAGTAGTAGTTCTGATTGATAGTGGAAGTACACATAATTTCATCCATCAAAAAGTCACGGAAGCAGTGCATTTTTTTGTACGAGCAGTTTCTAACTTCCAAGTCCAAATTGTAGATGGGGGCACAATGAAATGTGAAGGCCGCTGTGAAAATGTCAAACTTCAAATGGGGGATTATCAGTTGAAGACCCATATGTTTGCAATACACATGGGTGGGTGCGACATTATCCTCGGGGCTGAATGGCTTCGCACTCTTGGGCCAATCATAATGGATTTCCAGGAGTTATATATGAGTTTTAAGCAGAACAACTCCACACATACCCTCCGTGGACTCCAGGCGAGAGCCCCCTCTATCATCAGCTCGCATAGGATGGAAAAATTGCTAAAAAAGGGATATCATGGAGTTATAGCTCAATTTAATGCCATCCAGAAATTCGAAACCAAGTCTTTGCCGATTCATCCGGAGATGCAACAGATTTTAAATAACCATCTGTCGGTCTTTGACAAGCCTCATGAGCTTCCACCCTCGAGAGGGGAACATGATCATAGCATCACCTTGGTTCCTGGGGCCCAAACCACAAATGTGTGCCCATACAGATATCCGTTCACCCAAAAGAATGAAATAGAAAACATAATCAAGGAACTTTTGGAAGCAGGTATCATACGTCCTAGAATTAGTCTTTATTCATCACCGGTGGTCATGGTACTCAAGAAAGATGGGGAATGGCAGATGTGTCCAGACTTTAGGGCCCTCAATAAGTTGACAGTCAAAGATAAATTTCCCATCCCAGTGGTTGATGATTTGTTGGATGAACTCAATGGGGCTCAATTCTTCACTAAGCTAGATCTTCGCTCAGGCTACCACCAAATTCGCATGAAAGAAGTCGACATTCCAAAGACTACTTTCCGAACTCATGAAGGCCATTATGAGTTCTTGGTCATGCCATTCAGTCTTTTTAATGCCCCATCTACTTTTCAGAGCCTTATGAACCATCTTCTCAAACCATATCTCAGGAAATTCATTCTTGTCTTCTTCAATGACATCCTCATCTATAGTTGCACTTGAGCCGCACATCTTCAACATGTAGATCTACTCTTGCAACTGCTTCGCAAGCAACAATTATTTGTTAAGATGTCCAAGTGTTCGTTTCGCATGGAAGAAGTTGATTATTTGGGCCACATTGTGGGGCGTGCAGGTGTCAAGGCGGAACCCAAAAGATCCAGGCAATGCAGGATTGGCCTCAACCTAAGACCTTGAAGAGCCTGAGAGGATTTTTGGGTCTCATGGGTTATTATTGCAAATTCGTCCGCAATTATTGTCGCATAGCAAGGCCCCTCATGCAACTCCTGAAGAAAAATTCATTCTTCTGGAATGATGATGCACAGCGGGCATTTACAGCTCTCAAAAATGCCATGTGTTACACTCCAGTTTTAGCACTACCAGATTTCACCAAATATTTTGTCATTGAATGTGATGCTTCGGGTACTGGTATTGGGACAGTCTTAATGCAGGAAGGTCGACCTTTGGCCTTCACAAGACAACAACTAAGTGGGAATAATCTAGGTCAATCTACCTATGAGAAGGAAATGATGGCCATCTTACATGCAGTAGAAACCTAGCGACCTTACTTACTGGGACGACATTTCCAAATCCGCACAGACCATTACAGTCTTAAATATTTTTTGGAGCAACGCCTATCCTCCCCACAACAAAATAAATGGCTCGCCAAAATGGTGGGATATGATTATGAGATCGTTTACAAAAAAGGGCAAGAAAATAGTGTAGTAGATACATTATCTCGCCAATTTGAGGAAGAAAGTACCCTGCTAGCAATTTCCCTTCCCATTCCAGAATGGATTGAAGAGGCTCGTGAGGAATGGTTTTCACATCCCGGGCTCTCCCAACTCATTTCTCAATTGCAGGCGGATCCAAATCCCACCAAGGGCTACTCGTGGTAGAATGAGATTCTTCACTATAGGGACCGAGTCGTAATATCACCAACATCCAGCCTCAAAAGTCGCATTTTGGCAGAATTGCACTCATCCCCCCTTGTAGGACATTCAAGCTTTCAGAAGACGTATGCTCGCACGAGAAGATCATTTTTTTGGACAGGCATGAAAAAGGACATCCTTACTTTTGTAGCAGAATGCGATGTCTGTCAACGCCACAAAGGGAAGACCGTCAAAGCACCAGGCACATTACAACCATTGCCCATCCTAGCATCAATATGGACGGAGGTTTCTATGGATTTCATTACAGGTCTTCCAAAGTCCGGAAACAAGTCAGTCATCATGGTGGTGGTGGACATACTTTCGAAGTATGCTCATTTATGTGCCCTACTCCATCCGTTTACACCAACTTTGGTCACTCAATCTTTCATGGATCAGATCTTCAAATTGCATGGCATGCCCACTTCTATTGTGTCCGATCGTGACCCGATCTTCACCAGTAATTTTTGGCAAGAACTCTTCAGGCTACAAGGCACCCAACTAAAACTCAGCACTTCCTATCATCCACAAACAGATGGTCAAACTGAAGCCGTCAACAAATGTCTAGAAACCTACCTAAGGTGTTTCACTTCAGAAAAGCAACATCTTTGGGTACAGTGGTTACCTCTGGATGAATGGTGGTATAACACCAACTATAATGCCACCACCAAAATGACTCCCTATGAAGCAGTATATGGCAAACTCCCTCCTTCCCCTACTTCTTATCTCAAGGGATGCTCAAAGGTACAAGCAGTGGATCAACTCCTACAAAACCGTTCAACCATGCTTGCCCATCTTAGAGAGAATTTTCATCAAGCTCAAAACCACATGAAGCAACAGGTAGACCAACATCGCTCGGAGAACCAATTTCAAGAAGGAGATCAGGTATTTTTGAGCTGCAACCATATAGGCAAACATCACTCAAAGACAAGGGTTGTCAGAAACTATCTCCAAAATTCTACGGACCATATCAAGTACTTCAGCGCATTGGAGAAGTAGCATACAAGCTGTCTTTTCCGCCTACTACAAAAATCCATCCAATTTTCCATGTCTCATGCCTCAAGAAAGTGATTGGGAACAATTGCAGAATTCAAACTAGTCTACCTGAATTGACGAGGAAGAGCAAATCTGGCTTCAACCTGAACAGGTTCTGGACACACGAGAAAGGCCCCTGTGTGGCCGAGTGATTAGGGAAGTCCTCGTCAAGTGGAAAGACACATCTCCGGAAGATGCAACTTGGGAACCAACCACTATTCTTCAGCAGTTTCCGCATCTTCAGCCTTGAGGACAAAGTTATTCTTAAGGGGGAGGGCATGTTAGGGTCCCACCCTAACCCCCTTATTTATGTAGTGGGATCACGTCATAATAAAGAGTCAATAAAGCCCATATTAAATAATTGTAAGTGGTTAACCCGCTATTAATGACCAGACCACAGTTAGTTGCAAAGGGGCCTGTATTAGAAAGAGAGGTATTAATAAAACCCATGGTATTGATCCATGGTATTGCATGTATGAATCATATATAAAGGATAGAGACTCCCTGCGAGGAGCATCGTGTCTTATTTTTGAATCGATCTCTGCTCTATTGGAGGTTTCCCCCTCGAAGAGGCCAGTGAACATTGCTTTCTGAATAATAAAATATTTGTTGTTGACTCTCACTATTCTATGTTATGGGTATTTTTCTTCACATATTTTGTATTTGGGTATCTTTTGCAGGTTAAGATCATAACATGCTGAGATGGAAAAGGTTCTTTTAAGACAGTCAAAGTCCCTTTCAACAAGCGATTAACTTCAGAACATCGGGGACAATTCTTGGTGTAATGATCTTCCTCACAGATGAGGCAAGGATATTTCGGCTTTCTTTTAGAAGCATCACCAGCATATGATTTAGGAGGGTCCTATTTTGGGGCATCGGTTTTGGCTTTACCTTTTCCCTTTTTCTTACCTTTAGAGGCCTTATCTGTTGTGGTATATTGAACAACATGTACCTTTGAGGTTTTACCAGGACTGGATGAATTCTTTGAAGGATTATTGGAACCAGTGTTTGAAACAGATTTCAGCTTCGAACAAGCTTTCATGGAAGTCTAAGACACAGAACCAATCACACCATCCACAGGTGGTACATCAGGAGACTTTGATATTATTAGATCCGAAGATGGTCTTGGACCATTAGGCAACATCTCCTACAATGTGCCATATTGCAAATAGACTAAGTTTAGATACTAGGCATAGGTGATAGCTTGGTCTTCAGTAACACATCCACCCATCGCTATATCCTTAGAAATATTGCTAACGAATGATTTTGTGAACCATTTAGTTAACAACTCATCAGCAATATCTAATTTTATGAGGCGTTGCCGACGTCTCCATTCATGGATATGATTAGAAATGTGGGTTGCAGTGTCTTGCTTAAGGGATGTGAGAAAATGAGTGTTAGTTTCATATCGAACTGGCAATTGGAAGTGGGTGAGAAAAGCCATAGCCAGAGATTTTAAGTTAGCATAGGTATCTTGAGGTAACTCGATATACCATTTTGCGGCAACACCTGTGAGGGTTCTCTGAAAGAGGCGAATACGGATCGAATTGTCAACATACGAATTGGAGGAGCACCATAGGTGATATGTCATCACATGGGCTTGTGATTCCTTTTTATCCTTTCTTTCGAAATTGCGAAAGTCACTTGGAATTTTAGTTGGAACTAGAGGCCAATAAGGTGAATGAAGAATGGTATCATTCATGAGCCTCGAGACATCAGGTAGTTCCAACATAGCCAAGAAAGGAAATTGTATGTTAAACAGCATATAGGGCCTTTGAGGACATCGAAACTACGGATTCCACCCTTGCTGGAAAGTATTTTGGACCTATAGTGGAGGATTGTGTCTATAAAGGACCTGATGTTTTCCGCACTGAGGGTTACTTTGACCATAAGGTGGATTTGGTCTAGGGTAAATTTGAAATTGACTTACCATAGGTTGCCGATAAGCATTGTATGCAGCATATGGGTTGTAAGGTTTTTGAACCTATTCACCCTAGACAAAAGGAGATTGACCCTGCTGCTGTAGGGGTTGACCTTGGGCTTGCAAAGGCTAACCTTTTTTATACTCATATAAAGCTTGTTGCTGCCAAGGTTGACCTTGTTGTTGCAAAGGCTAACTTTGTTGCTGTAAAGGTTGACCTTGTTGCTACAAAGGTTGGCCTTGCGAGGACAAAGGTTGAGTAGACTGCTCAACGAACTGAATTTTTGGTTGCAAAGGCTGTTGTGACTATGGAAAAGGTTTCCACTACTACTGTAACAGTTACCCTTGCTACTGCAATGCTTGTCCTTGCTGCTGCAAAGGTTTCCCTTGTTGCTACAATGGTAGATGGATAGCTCCTTGGGATATACCCTAAGGGTATTGATAATTCTTGAATTGAATCTGACCATATCCACCAAGAATAGTAGATTGACCAGGATGGACATAACCTCATGCTTGAGGAATGTAATATAGATTAACCAAGGCTTGCGAACCATATGGGACATAATCCTGTTGGAGTGGAATCTAAACCATATAAGACTGTTGATATTGGATGTTACCTGACCCGGATGGACCAATAGGGTTAGGAATACTACCATAATAAGGTTGATTAACTCCAACCATGTGAGATTGTAATCCACTCACATTGGTTTCACCTGACACATGAGGAGTATTCGTACCTTGCCCCCCAAGCGATGGCACATTCTATCCACTTGATGGAGGGGTAGAAGAACTATTTGAAACGTAACCTGAAACAGTCAATTGTACCGGAAGGGTCGGTTGAAACAACAAGATAGGTTGTGAAGAAATCGTAGGTTGAACAGGAACTGAGGTGACAGCATTTTGTACAAAATTTTGAGAGGTCACGTTTAGAATGAATGGACCTGATGTAGGCATAACATTTGAAGACCAAATGGGATTTTGATACAATGACGAGGCACTAGGAGTACCTGAAACTAATTGAGCTAAGGTGGTATAACCATGTGTAAACATGGGTCCATTAGGTTCAAGAAATGTGAGAGATGAGGCTCTTCATGTATAAGGAAAACCTTCTGGAGGAAATTTATATGCTTTCTCATCATCGACATGGGGAGTATGGGTAGCGGAAACTTTTGAGTGACCTGGAGAAGAGGCTGGGATTTCACCTTTTGAATCCATCGACGGAAACAAATGGTGACAAGGAACCTGATATGTACAAGGAGATAAATCCAAAGGAATACCAAGTCGTTCGTAAGGACTGTAAGGATGCTGAGGAGATATCACAATAGAATTGAATAACAGATTCGATGAATAGATAATAGGCCTCTGCAGACTCTCTGGAGTCTGCAAACTTTCAGGGGTCTGAACAGGATTATCAGGGGTACTAGGATTAGATACTTGAGGTGACCAAGAATCTGATGGAGGTGGACGAGAAGACAAAGGTTGGATACTTGGAATAATCCCAAGTTCAAAACCTTGATCTTCAAGTGACTGAGGAATTTCTGGATGAACTCCTTAGGAGGACCCTTCAATATCAGAAAATGAAGGGGAACTATGAGATGAACTCAATGGTTCAGCCACGATGACTTCCTCTCAAAAGAAAAAAAAGGAAAGGAGATTCATTAAGGGCTTTTAACTATCTTGAAATTAATAGGGAATTTCAATATTGGTCCAAGAAGCAATTGCTTGTGTTCAACATGTCTATTGTGGGCAGTTCTTTTTAGAAGCAAAAACTTTTTCTTTTCATCTTTTAAGATTTGAGAAAAGGATGAAAAGGTGACTCTAGTCGCTTTCAATGGTTTAGAAAGCTTTAAAGGACAAGTTTCTCGATGATATTTTCAAATTTAAAGAGTCAGAAAAGATCAAAATGACTACTTAGGTGAATCTAGGTAAAAAGAGTACCAAGTAACTGTGAACTGCAATATACACCTCAGCAAATGAATTTACCAAGGACTTGACCTATGTGCAAGCAATCTCCCCAAATGTTGTGTTCGACGTATCATGTTTACAGGGTAGTAGACTTGTCTTCCATGGATAAAGGTTTGCAACCTATGGGGGTCTCCCTTTATATACATGACAGTACAAGGTGCACAAGTCCATGCTAGTGCTATCTAATGCCTAAGAAAATGACAGCTGGTAAGTTTTAAAGATGTCGAAACATGTTTCTAGCCTAGACCACTAAGTATGAACGTTAATGTTTCAAATGCACCTTAGATTGACTAATAGATTTTAAGGTTGATCTTGGAAATCATGTTTCAATTTCAAGGCCTTAACAAGGTTACCTGCTCCTAAAATGCAACTAGAATATGAAATGAAATCCTTCAATTCGATGAAATATATCTATGTAGGGAAGAAGATCACTCAAATCATGCATCAAACCAAATGAAAAAGTTCATCCATGACAATCTTCAAATGCTAAATGAAAAATATGAAATGTAATATTTCATATGATAAACAAATGTAATTCCAAAACAAACCTTAAAGCAAAACTACCTTAAGGTATAATTATAATTTTTCTCTTTTTCACTTAAATGAAATCAATGTAATATAGTGCAAAAGTAAAAGAGAATGCAAGCAAGCCAACAAATATGAAAATCTCTTTCACATTAATGATTTGAATGCAACGCAAAATGCTTCGAAAACTATGAAAAGATAAATGTTTTCACTTTCACTTTTCAAAACACAAAACTCAAAGCAAGCACTTCCTTTCGATTCAAATGAGACAATCAAATTGTAATCTATTGTTTGTCAAATGGAGATTAAGTGACTTTCACAGGATCGACTAATGAAAACAACTTAAGACACAAGAACCAAAAGTGATCTGCAAAGGATGTCCGAACACACAAAATACTCTTTAACGCAGGTAATTGATCTTTCATGAGAAGACCAACGAGTGGATGAAGGATGACCTAGAAGACCTAGAAACCTTAAAAGGCTAATCAAACTTCAAGCATACTCAAACCAAGTTAAAAGGCGACTGAAATCAGACAATAAGAGAGTCAACTAATATCGCACTGGTAAATCACTAGGAGAAGGAAAAAGAACTGAAAACAAGAAGACAAACCCTAAATTTTTTTAACTTTTGCAATCATCGCACCTATTAAGAGAAAAGAAGTGATCATCACTACTATAATCAACAAACTCGTGATATCATCATGACTGTCAAGGCTAAAAACATGATGGATGAGAAAAGCAAAAAAAAAACACAAAATCTTCAAGAACAACTCAAATAAACAACCTTCAAGCATCTACCAGAAAGTGAGACAAACTACAGACAAGCAATGAAGTCTAAAAATGAATGGTTGATCAAACTCATCAAAGGACAAGGTGAAGAAAAGGAAGGAAAGGATCATAGGATCCCTAATGGAGTCGCCATTTTTTGACAAGGTTAATCCTCTTTGTGAACAGAGATGATCCCTCTATCCCAATGAGTGGGTCTAGCAACTGAAGTAACAATCAACTAGACATCTTCCTAGGTTATAATTGAAAAGTAGAACGAAAGAGATGACCTACCTCGTTCTGATGTTATTCTGATTTCCTTTGTTGAGGGTCTTGAACCGCTTGTGTCACAGACTTGTTCCAGCTTCTCTCAGTGTTTATGTACCTGCACAAGTGATCGAGAGACAACAAAGTATGTCAAAACCAATAGCAAATCCAATAACAACGTACTTAACTACTCAAGGAATGTCAAGCTAAATAATACATGAATATATGTATTTTGGGAAGATGAACCAGCAGTTGTATATTATTAAGAAATAAATGGAAGCTTATGACCAAAGCCTTGATGTTTAAAGGCTCTCCTTGAGTGGTAATCCAAGTCCAAACCAAGAGCTCTCCAAGCACTCCTTCTCCAAGTCTAATGAATAGCCTCTAGGCACAAGCTTAGCATAAGGGTGCAAATAGACATAGAAAAACCATTTGGGAATGGGAGAGGAGGAATTTATAGGCTGGGAAAGGGAGTTAGGACCTCTCCAAAGATAGGATTATGCCCACATCTCAAGGAGGTAGCTTATAGGGATAAGACAAAGAGGTCAAGTTAGGAGGATTTGACCTCATCAATGCGAAACCACCTCCAACTCACTGCTCTGGAAGCTTCTAGATCACGAAGCTTCTCATATCCTTTGGGAAAATTACCTTTTTGGGATCATCGTGGGAATGAAAGGGAACAAAACAATGCCATCACTAGTCAAATACAGTGCAACAGGCGACCATCGTTGTTTTAAGCCTCATAAGAGGAATGACTCTCATTTTAGGGTTTTAAGAGCTATTTCTTTGGCGAAAGCTCAAGGCATTTGTCCAAACAAATTCTTAGGAAGGAACTGAGTTGTATGCATGGATGAGTATATTATATAATAGTCATGTTTTGGGCACTTCGGGGTATGTCACAGCAAAGTGCAAGAGGCATGACAAAATACTGTGTAATAGACCCCAAAATGAGCAATGGAATTGTTAAAGAAGAAGAAAGGTTTAATGGTTGTGATAATATTGAACATTGGCATGGTATAATCCCATTTGGTAAAGTAATAAATGTTCATAATGATGTATTTATTAACATTCAAATATAGTGGGTTATACTACCCAAATTCAATATCATATTTTCAAAATGGGTCAATCGTGATAACAAGATGTCATATGGCCTGGGTCCATGCATTTTGGGGATATAATTCTTAGCTAGTGCAATATTTCACTACTTGAATGCAATTTGTAAACATAAAAGGCTAAAAATAACTATCCTACTTGATTTTTTTTCATTCACCATTATATATGGGTGGCCACCACAAAGGCTACTATAGAAGGAATTCAAGACTTGCTCTACTTTTCCATGGGAGAGACAACATGAAGTATGATATCCATGCCATGAAAATATAGATCGCCATCGATGAGGAGGTAGGGAGGGGATTGGTGATGAGCACATCATCAATCATCATGAGATAAGTGTGGTCCAAATTTTTTCCTTGGGAGATAGGTGATGATGTGGTTTGTGAACTATTGTAGATATTCCATTAGGAAATTTATCACAACAAATCTAGTAAAATATATTAGAAAATATGAAATATACATAATGAGGGTTTATTTCTCCTTATATTTCTAAATTTGTTAATTATTGTTTCTTGTGTATGCATGAAAATTATAATTATGCAAAAATTATAGAATAAAAAAATAAAACTCGGAAACCACAATTTAACATAATATATATCTTAGGAAACCCTTTTGGGAGAAAACAAAGTTGGAAGATGAGGTTTCTCTGCTCTCTTCCTCTAATGGAAGATGGATGCGAGTATAAATATATGAGGCTTGTGACCTATGGGCTACTACACGTAAAAACAAACTCTATTTTCTCTCTCCCTATCCAATCTGTACTACTCTGCTCATCCATGAAAAAAAATGCATTTGAATAGAATGGAACCCTTTTTCCTTCGAGTGGCTTGGCTATAACACAACCCAATAGCCTAATAGTGATTAATTTTGACTCCTTCAAGTCTTAGGTAGTGTTAAAATATGGATTATTATAAAGTATACTTCATCATCATCATGAGGCTAGCCCAATTTTCATGAATAATGGGGGCTAACATGTCATCTTCTAGAATATTAATGGTCAAAATAGGAATGTCAACTTTTGAGTGGCATAACTTTTGCATACAAACTCCGATTAAGGTTATTCTTGCATTTTTTTGAAAGATATCTATGTGTATAATAGTGATAAAAGGTTTTTACTAAATAAACAAAGTTTTACCCCCAAAAAAATCCATTTGACAACTAAAAATACTTATAGAACTTTTCAAACCCTAATTCACCAAACTAGGACCCACAATTAAAAATGATATTTTGATTTCATTCCTTCACTTTTTCCTCTCTAAGAGCATCAATATGGATGAAAAATAATTTAATGTTTCAATCTGGACCACACTATTGAGTCATCAAATTGTTCCTTTTGTTATCCCTTTTCCCAAATCAAAGACTACTTTAACTACTTTGTGTTGTCACATTTTATGACAATATCCTGTTCATTATCATGTTTTGATTAAGAAATGGAAGCACTTATAAAGCCATTTTATTCAAGTGATAATTTATATTTTTAAGTAGTCTCTGCCTATTTTTGGGATAATTATGTGTTGGTCTGGAGAATTATGTTTCATTGGTTGCAGATTCTCAAACAGTGAATGACTTGTTGGTATGATATTACTCTGGTGTTTTTACTTGTAAGATCATGACATACTTATTTTATGATGCTATTGGAGCTTGAGCATCTAGTATTTGATTGATGCTCAAGCAAAAAAGTGACAAAGGTTAACCTACAAATATATGGGATTTGAAGTCTTGATGATAATTAGGATCATATTGTAACAAGTTAATTTCTTCTAAGCTATGGATGTAACAACATAAATATAAAAACTAATCAGTCTCTATTACATTGTAGGACCTAGGCATACGACCATCTAAGTCATGAATAATCTTTCACAATCCTAATTGGTGAAGGAAGGGCCCCCTTCATTGATCAGGTGCTACAACATTTTTTTAATTAGACTAATCAAAGTATGTTAGAGTTCAATTTATGTTTTTATTGTATAAAAGTTTCCATTTACAGAAGTTGGTATATGAACTTGTTGTTTGGAGAAGACTGTGGATTCTTTGTAACAATGTGATTCAAAGTTGATACTTGTTGAAGTGTTTGAAGTATAACTTGATTAATTTCTTATTTCTCTTAATGTTGCTTCTCATTGTTTGTAGCAAGATCTAGATCGTGATTCCTTGATTATTATATTTCTTATATGCATGATTGAGTTAGTATCGATTATTCACTCTTGTTGCTCACAGAATGATTTGGTGATGGCTACAGTTGACATGTTATTTGTAGAAGCTTGGTTTGAAAAGATAGGGCTTGGATTCCTATGAGGTGATTTCATCATTTCTTTGTCAATGTAAAGCTTGTGATTAAATTTTGATCTTGATGTTTGTACCGAATCATTTCAATTTTCTATCTTTGATTTCTCTAGCTTGATTAAATCTGTTAATTTATCAACTGCACGAATATTAGACAACCGGCATTAGAAATCATCTCTCACCTACATATATTTTGCACACAACCTTGAAATAGCAAGACGATCCCTAGTTTGACAAAGTAAATGTGAGATTTTATAGTTTCCTAAAGCAGAAAATTGTAGTGGTCGACATTTTTGGCATCGTTGTCAGGGAGGTTACAAGGACGTGGAGGAGTGATTTATTGTTGGATAGATGCATCATTTTGGTATTACTGGGGCTTGAGTTTTAAATAAGAGAGGGGAATCAACCTATGTCGTTGACCACCTATATCCCTATGGGGGAAAAAAGTGATAACCTCTTGTCCCACTGGTACCAGAATAACTAGATTGCATGAGTAGAGCATATAGGAGTGTATCCCTAGAGGTAGGAAAAGAAAGCAGAAAAATAACAATATTATAGGTAAGAAAGGTAAAAAACAATAATACTTATGAAGGGAGACATATATATAGGATATCATCTCAAAAGAGGAGGCAAAGTTCAATTACACTGCAGGACCCAATCGTACAACCATCTTAAGCGGTCATTCTACCAAAAAAAATGAGGCTAGACCTAAGAGAAAACCAAGATATCAATGAAGATTTTTCGAGGTTGCAGAATTTGAACAACCTACTGAAGGATAAGTCAAATAATATATATATATATATATATAATATATATGGGCCTGATCATCAAAACATGGCTGAAGGACAAGGGGAAACATGGGAATTTGTTTCAAATTCTTGTAGTCTAGTTTGAGGGACATATCATGAGACCCTTCATCTCGATCAAGTTAGTGTTGTTAAACCTATAGAACCAGAGGTAGTCTCTCTCATTCTGTTTCAGTGAGTTCCTCCCATTTTTGGAATCCATAAAGATATTGGAGGATTTGTGAAGGCATGGCCAATATTACTTCCACAATAATGTTCCTTGTTGTTGATACTAAGGGAAATGCACCCATGAAACATATTTCTTTGGCATGACTTCCCAATTTTAATGGAATTACCATTGAATACCCATATGCCTTATTGTTAAATTTGATGTGTTATGTCGATGTTATAACTATACCGATGATTTGCAGAAGCTAAAGTTGTTTCTAGCAACCTTAAAGGGGCATATTTGAGGGGGTTTATGGTCGTAGGTTGCAATACTATAAGTAAATGGAATGAGATGAAGAAGGAATTCCTTCAAATATATCATGAATATTGTAGAACCCCTTAGCTTAGGGAGGATTTCTTTAAAATAACACAGAAGGAAGAAGAAAATTTGGAGGATTTTGTGGCTCGCTTTTAGTACAATGTGCAAATATCTCCATATGCTTCGTGTGGAGGAGATATTTTGAAAATAATTATGAATGAGTGAATACATGATGAATGGTTGGATTTTCTAAATCTAATGGGAAAAGGAGAAATTTCTAAAGAAAGTTATGACAATATCTATAATTTATGCAGAAGTTATTAACGAGAATTAACCAGGAGCAGAGTAGGAATCAGGGTTCTCGCCAAGGTCACAAAGTCAGCCACCAAAGGAGTAACTAACATGGATATTTGAAATGTTTTGGAAGATTTCAACAATAACATCCTCAAAACACTAACCTTTCAGTTGGATGTGTTTCAATCCAAACAAAAATAGTTAGAAGTTGAGAAATAACTTGATATATTTTTCCCAAAATGTAGAACGAAGAATTCTTTTAGAGAATTCCCAGCAAAAGTTATGGAAATATGTGGGATATGTGACAATGAAAATTCTACAAAAAAATTCCCATCCTTCCCCAGATTGAAAGTAGTTTACTAGGGCACGAATGAGGAGGTTGAATCAACATTCTTTGTGGGATCAAAGAAGTGTTAAAACAAATGTAGCAAGAAAGGCTCAATTTGACTTTAGCCTTAGTCAAATTGAGTAAATTGAATTTACACATCAACAATACAACTTGGAGGTATTTAAATTGTGTGACATGGCTCTTGTCACTTAGTTAGCTCAGTAAACTTGAGTTAGAGGGCTTGTGGGTTTGTTATGCATGTGTGATTGCTAGTTTTAGTAAACTAGTTCAGTTATTTTCAATTGTATTCAATTAAATTACCTCTAATTATTTTTTGAGTCAATTGAAGGTTAGTGGTGTAGTGGGACAATAGTCTAACTCAGAGATATGTTAGTTAGTTGATCAATCAAACCAAAATAGATATTACATGCAAGGAGTTTTACTTCCTCAGTTGAAGTGGAAATCTCAAGGTAGTGTAACAAGTAGTTGTAAACTAGTTTTAGTGTACAAGTGTTGCATGCAATCAGATAATCAATCCTTGGGAATTGCGTAATAAATTGGAGGAAAAGTCCTTAAAAATAATGGCTAATTTCCTCAAGAGTTGTGTAAGGAAATAGGAGCCTTGGTGAGATGATATTTGGTTAAATGTTGGCTAGAGATTTTTGTTGAGTAGAGAGAGTAGTTATTCCTTTGCAAGTTGAGCTCTAAGTTGGAGAAGGAAATTGTAATAGTTTCTTTATTCATTTGATTAATTCAAAGAGGCTTGAGAGGTTTTTATGAGTTGGGTTACCCTATAAAACATTGTGTATTTGTGGTTTTGATTATTATGTGTCTATGCATGTTGTTATAAATTATGAATTTCATTTTGCAAATCAATATAGTATAATTGTGTCTCTTGATTTTAGATTAAGTTTCTTGAGAAGTTGCATTTCTATCGGATTTCTACATGGTATTAGGGCCTCCAAATTCATGTTATAGCTAGTATTTCTAACTTGACTCTCATGAATTTCGAAGTATCAGCTTTAGTGCGGCAGTTTTTCTTCATGATCAGGAGAATGTCTTTGAATGTTTTGAGATTGGAGTATGCCTTGGAGGGTAGCCCGAATTTCATTATCTAGAAGGATCAAATGGAAGTAGTGCTTGATGAAAATGGTGTGTTCGAATATGTTAAAACTAACATTGGAAAACCTCCACAGTTGGATGCACCGCAATTAGACCAATTGAAGAAGGATGTTTCAAAGACCATAATAATTCTTCTAGAAGGTGTGTGAGACCATGTGGTCTCAAATCTGCATGGAAAAGAGACACCATTTTCCATGTGGAAGGCGTTGACTGAACTATTTGAGAATAGTAGTGACCATAGAAAATAAGCCTTAAAATACAAACTTTAAAACATTAATATGCAGACGAATGACACTATTATGCAGTATCTCTCCATATTTACACAATTTCGAGATGAGCTTGGAGGGGTTGGGGTGAATGTTGCAGAAGATGACCTACTGATCCGATCTCTTCTAGGCCTTCCAAAATCTTGGCACAACTATGAGGACTCTGTGAATGGAAGGGAAAAATTACCCAATTGGGAAAGGTTATGGTATGATTTGGTTCAAGAAGAGTTCAGGAGAAATAAATGGGATGGAACATCATCCAAAGTTTAGGTTGATATAATTTTGCATGGGTTAGAAAGGGGAAGAAGGGGAAAGGGAAGAAGACCTAGAGAAAACCTAATTCCAACCAAAATAATGCCAAGAAGAAATACATGAGGAATATAAAATGCTTCCACTGCAATGAATACAGTTATTATGAAACAAAATGTTTGCACAATAATTCTACCAAGAAACCTTCAAGAGGAGAAGAAGGTGAAGCAGTGACTTCACAATTTGAACTAGACTTCACCCTAATAGCATGCATGGCCAAAACTGTTATGTGGAGTGCATTGAACCTTGATTTTGGTTCCTCATTCCAGACGACAGGGTGCAAGGAATTTCTCAGCAGCTTGGAGGAGAAGGATCTCAAGATGCATATCGAAATGGGGATGATGGGAGGTACGGTGCTACATAAATTGGTATTATCACCTTTGAGAGGGAGAAGGCCTCTCCTCTTTGCCTCAAAGATGTTATGTTTGTACCTGGGCTGAAGAAGAACCTGATCTCTATAGCCATTTTGGAGGATCGTGGCTATGATTTTATTTTCAATAAATGGAAATTATTTTTGAGACACATAGTACCATGAAAATGAAGCAGATCAGGGTTTTAATGAAGAATTCATACAAACTTGAGATGGGAGATTGCACTGCATTGAGCAGTAAGGCTGAGAAAGTGTTGAGTCGCGATGTTGGAGAACTCTAGCATAGGATATTGGGTCATCTACGCCATGGTTCCTATGGTCTCCCTAAAGGTTCCCTTGACCAATAGGATGTCTACAAGGTTTTCACATTGGGAAAATATGCCAAACCCACTTTCCATGATCGATATTGTAGAGAAAATGTAATCTTGTAGTGAGTCCACTCACATTTTTTGGACCCTTTTCTACATCCTCCACATCAAAACATAAGGATTGTGTTATTTTTATTAATGAATTTTCTAGAAAAGTTGGATATTATTCATGTGGAAGAAGGATAAAGTTTTCTCAAAATTTGTTGAGTTCAAGGCATTAGTGGAGGAGGAGACTGGGAAGAAGGTGAAGACTCTTAGGAGTAACAATGGAGGTGAATTTGTTTCGCATGCCTTCAAGGATTTTTGTGTGAAAGAAGGCATTTAAAGAGAGATGACAACACCCCATAACCCATAGCATTATGGGGTTGTTTAGAGGAAGAACAAGAGCATAGTGGGAGCAACAAGGGTCATGTTTCATGATTAGGGTATGCCATTTCATCTATGGGAAGAAGCATGTAACACCGCAGTCTACTTGCAGAACCGGATTCCACATAGAATACTTGGTATGATCACACCAGAGGAAGATTTCTCTAGGAGAAATATTAATGTGTCTCATTTCAAAATTTTTGGAGCTTCAGTTTATTTTCATGTCTCCAAGGATTCAAGGAACAAACTTGAGCCTACAACAAAGTTGGGAGTTTTTTTTAGGATACACTAAAACACCACACAATTACTGGGTGTATTTTGCTTCAATGAGGATAACATTTGTAAGGATATATGTCAAATTTGATTAGGAAAGGGCTATGATATTCTCTATGGAATGAGAGTTGAGTGTTCAACTAGAGTAGGAGATTCTAGCTCCAAAGGAGGCTTAGGATGAGCTTTAGGAGGTTGTGGAGCAGCCACATGCAATGGAGTAGATAGGAGGCATAGTGGAGGCAACCACTCAACTAGAATCTTCTAGAGAGGGGAGAAATAGGACCAGAAAAGATAATAGATTGTTGCAAGATTCAAGGGAGAATGTGGGAGCCCCCACATCACAATGCATGTAAAAGAGGTCACCTGATAGGTACACTGGTTACATGGTTCTCATGATAGACCTCATTGAGACAAAGCCTTCTTCATTTGAGGAAGAATTTTCTTAACCTTTTTGGGTTGATGCCATGGTGGAAGAATATGAATCCATAATGAAGAAAAGTGAATGGGAGGTGGTGCCAAGACCAGAAGGGAAATCAGTGGTGGCAACATATGGATCTACAAAGTGAAGCATGAAACAAACGGGAGCATCGAGAAGTACAAGTCTAGATTTGTGGCCAAAGGATTCTCTCAAGTAGAGGGAGTGGAATATGAGGAAAATTTTGCACCATTTGCAAGACATTCCTCGATCAGATCCATTCTAGCATTGGTTGCACAGATGGGGTGGGAAATCCACCAGATGGATGTGAAGATCGCCTTTCACAATGGTGTTGTTGAGGAGGAAATTTACATAGAGCAGGCGAAAGGATTTGAGACATATGATTGAGATTTGCATGTGTGTAGACTCAAGAAAGCATTGTATGTTCTCAAATAGGCACCCCGAGCATGGTACACTTGGATTGACAGTTATCTCAGTGGATTAGGATTCACCAAAAGCGAAGCAGATTCAAACCGTTACCACATTGTGGTAGATGGTAAGTTGCTTATTCTTGTGTTATATGTTGATGATTTAATATTGACAAGTGATGATCAGTTGATCCTCTCTTGCAAAGAGGATCGTGCAAGGGAATTTGAGATGAAAGACATGGGTCTCATCCATTACTTCCTCAGGCTAGAGTTATGGCAGGGTGATGGTCAGTTGTTTGTGTCTCAAGGAAAGTATGCTACTGAGATACTTCAGATATTTTACATGGAGAGTTGTAATCCCATGGACACACCTCTAGCTAAATACTGGAGGAAGGAGAATCCCACTTCAGGTGAAGAGGTTGATGCTACCATTTACAGGTAGCTTGTGGGTTCACTGATGTATCTTGTGAACACGTGACCTGACATGTGCTATGCAATCAACCCACTTAGCCAAGCTATGGTGACGAGGCTACCAAGCTATATTGGAAGGCAATAAAGCATTTGTTACGGTACCTCAAAGGCACTACCCAATATGGCTTATGGTACAGAGGGAAAGAGGGAGTGAAGTTGCAAGGCTTCACCAATGAAGATCGGGAAAGGAGTCCATACGACAGGAAAATCACATCAAGTTTTATCTTTAGTGTTAGGTCTGCAGTGATTTCCTAGTACAGGAGGAAGCAAAGGTTTGTGGCTCTTAGCTTAGCAAAGGTTAAATACATGGCTACAAGTCAAGCATAATGTGAATCAATTTGGATGAGGAAAATACTTTTTGGACTATTCAATCAAGAGATGGATCTGACACTGATATATTGTGGTAATCAGAGTTGTATTAAGCTCTTTTAGAATACAATATTTCACGATAGGTCCAAGCACATTGATAGCTGCCATCATCATTTTTGGGGTTGTGTGCAAAGGAGAATTATGTTGCTAAAGTACATTCCAATGAAGGAGCAATATGTTGACATCTTGACAAAGGCATTGTCAAGAGTTAAATTTGAATTCCATAGGTGGAGGATAGGGATGTTTGAAAATCCCTTTTCTTTCTAAGAGTGAGCATTTAAAAAAAAATGTAGCAAGAAAGGCTCAATTTGACTTTAGCTTTGTCAAATTGAGTAAATCAAAATTCCACATCAATAGGACAACTTCAAGGAAGTTAACTTGTATAGCATGGCTCTTGTCACTCATTTAGCTCAGTAAATTTGAGTTAGAGGGCTTGGAGTTTTGTTATGCATGTGTGATTTCTAAATTTTAGTAATCCAGATCAATTATTTTCAGTTGTATTCAGTTAACTGACCTCTAACATTTTTTGGAGTCAGTTGAAGGTCAATGGTGCTATGGGAAAATAGTGTAAGTCAGAAATCTATTAGTTAATTAATCAATCAGCCTAAAATAGCTAGTGCATGCAAGAAATTTAATTTCCTTAGTTGAAGTGGAGATGTCAAGGCAGTGTAATAACCAATTGTAAACTAGTTTGAGTGTATAGGTGTTGCATGCAGTCAGACAATAAATCCTTGGGAATTGTGCAATAAATTGGAGGAAAATTCCTAAAAATAGGGGCTAATTTCCTCAGGAATTGCACAAGGAAATAGGAGCCTTAGTGAGCTAATATTTGGCTAAGTGTTGGCTAGAGTCTTTCATTGAGCAAAGAGAATAGTTATGGTTTTGCAGGTTGAGCTCTGAGCTAGAGTAGGCAATTGTAAAAGTTTCTTTATTAATATTATTAAGGAAAAGTGGCTTGAGAATTATTTCCCAGTTGGGCTCCCCTATAAATCATTGCGTATTTTTGGTTTTTATTATTGCATGTTTATGCATTTTGTTCAAATTTTGAATTTCATTTCGCAGATCAGTAGAGTAGAATTGTGTCTCTTGATTTTAGATTAAATTTCTTGAGCAGTTGTAATTCTATCAAATTTCTACAAGAAGCCATGGAAATTACAACCCCCAAGTATGCATCATGACCACTTTGCATTTTCCAATACTTGGGCTAATCAATATAATCTTGCATAGACACAATTGTTTTCCCCCAGGTGGTAGAATCCCCAACAATTCCAATACACCTCGCCATGGGTACAATGGCCAGTTCAACCAGTATAAAATCAACCTTGATCATTGAATTGGTGAAATTCTCCTTTCCCTGGACAACAGTTTCCAACACCCCAACCATAATTACCTTCATTGCTTTCCTCACAACCTCAACTATAGTATCTTGTGAATCCCCTAGTCAATGCTCCAACAAGCAGCCTTGTTGTTCGGCCTCAATTACCTATTCAAGATGCACCAAATCCAAATAATAAAATGGTGCAAAAATTTGAAACAAACAAATTCCTAGCCTATATTATTATTCATGTTATGTGCAATGACATACGACTTAATTTTGGGAAGAAACTTTGCTCACAAAATTCACCAATTGTTATAGAATGAGTGGATGATGAAATTTCAAATCAAGAAACAAGAAAGAGTCATGATGAAAAGGAAAACTCATAATATATAGAAGACCCAAGATTAATGACATAAACAAAAAATCAAGAGGTTTTTCTTATCCGATTGATAGTCAAGCTATTACTCCCCCATATCCTAAACAACTGGAAATTTTCAAAACAACCCCACAACTCGAGTTTGATTTTTTGGGAGAACTATAGAATCTATATGTTAAGATACCATTGCTTCAAGAAATAAGAGAAATGGTTATTTATGCTAAGACTACCTGAACCCATTATCCCCTAACTAGCTGAATAGTCCACCATCTGTCCTAAGGTGGTCCTGGAATATGTGGTTATATTTGTGAATTTTTGGGCCTACCTAATAGATTTTGTTACTTTCAAGACAAAATCTAGTCTTAGTGATCATCCTTTGATTTTGGGGAGGCCTTGCTTGGTTATGGTTGATGCCTATATTGGGTTTAGGACAGGGAATCTGACAATTTCCCATAGGAATTTTACAAAGAACCTATCTATTTATCCCAAAGTAAAGCCTACCTCAATGTGTGAAGATCCTATATGGGTCAATCTTGAACTTGAAGGTGATCTCACTCATCTGGTCTTAACTATTGAAAAAGATTTAGCATTCAAAATTGAAACAGAGGATGATATTTCTAATACTTTTATTAGTAAACTTTCCTCTATTTCATATCCTTTTCATTAGCTAATAGATATGGAAATGGAAGATAATGTTATGGGTGATTCTGATTTAAAAAAAGAAGAGGAAATACCAACTACAGTTACTCCATAATAGTGTCCCCGTTGAAATTGAACTAGGGAAAATACTAACTATCAATCCTTGAGCAAAATGATAAGTTGATAGAAGTTCTAAAAAGGAAAAAGTAATCACTTGGGACTACAAAGATATGAAGGGTATACACCCTGATCTTTGTACACATCATATTCATATATATATATATATATATATATATATCAAGAAGGACTGCGCTCCCATCTGACAACCACAAAGGAGAATGAATCTTCATTTAAGGGATGACGTTAAACAAGAACGCCATAAGCTATTGGATGCTAATTTCATCTATCCCATATCTAATAGAGAATAGGCTTCCACTCTCTGTAGATTATCATGAATTGAACAAAGAAACACGGAAAGACCATTTTCCTTTGCCATTTATTGATCGGGTCTTGGATATGCTATCGAGGAAAAAATTATTCTCTTTCCTTAATGGTTTTAGTGAGCATAACCAGATTCAAATATTTGCAAAAGACCAAGACAAGAAAAAAAATCGCCTTCCCATGAGGAACTTTTGCATATCATGCTCTTCTTTTTAGTCTTTGCAACTTACCTGCCACCCTTAAACGAGCCATATTAGGTTTATTTTCTTATTTGATTAAAGACAACCTTGAAATATACATGGAAAATTTTACACCGTATGGGACTAAGTTTGATCAAGTATTGTTTAATTTAGAAAAAATACTCCAACAATGTATAATGGATAATCTTGCATTAAGTATGGAAAAGTGTCATGTGATTATAGTGAAAAGCATGGCATTGGGGCATATTCTTTTAGCTATTGGTATTCAATTTGACCTAGTTAAAATCTAAGTAATTTGGAGCTAATTACCTCCAAAGACTTAAAAATAAGTACGCATATTTTTGGGTAAAACTTGGTATTATTGTCACTTCATTGAAAATTACTCTAAAATTTCTTCCCATTTGTATGCACCACTGATGAAGAATGCATCATTTGTGTGTACTAATGACTACCAAGTTGCTTTTGAAATATTATAAAAAATGGTGTCTATAGTTCTTATATAACACATGCCTAATTGGAAATTGTCATTCCATATTTCCTCAAATGATTATGACGATGTTGTGGGAGTTGTGCTTGGACAACAAGAAGATAAGAAGCCATAACTATCTATTATTCCAGCAAAAATATGTCACTAGTAGAACTGAATTACATGGTAATGGAGAGATAATTTCTTATTTTCATATTTTCAATTAACATATTCAGACATTATGTAACTGGTTACCCCACTTTTGTGCACACGGATCATTCAACCAGCAAATAATTATCTAATTAAATTGTTACTAGTGTACGAGCTATCAAGTGGCTATTACTTATGCAATAATTTGATATTACAATTATTGACAAACCTAGTAGAGATAATGTAGTTGTAGATCATTTATCTAGGCAGATTATAAATGTTGACAATTCTCCTGAAGAAGATAGTTTTCTAGATGAATACTTGTTTGCAGTATCCATTAATACACCCTACTATGCGATACTACAAACTACCATGTTCTAGGAAAATTTCCAAGTCATGTGTCTCCACGAGAAAGAATGTAATATCCCAAATGAGATATTTAACTAATTTTGCATAAATCTAACTCAACCAGAATTTCTCCATAAAAATTACCATTTATTTAAAAGAACATTTCCATGTAAAAATATAACCAGTAAAATATGACAAAATAACAACAAGATGAATAGGAATAGTCTCAACTTTTATTATAATAGATAAATTGGGATTACACGTAGATACAACCAATATAGCTAAGATGAAAGTTGGCCTCAAGAATTTGCCCCAATACTACACTTTCCCTCCAAACTGAACTGAAATCAATCATTGCACCAGTGAATTTTGGATGAATCCACCAAGGAGATTGTTATGAAACCAGCTCAAGAAAAGATAGAAAAGAGAGATCCACGCCTTAGAATTCAGCCTCTTCGAGGGGGCAACCTCCTTTACATTACATAAATGAACAATTCTTGGATGATACAAATGAAA
>APFE031307802.1:0-12336 GCA_000404065.3 Pinus taeda | reverse complement strand
TTTTTATTTCTGCAATTTCCAGCATTCTGTAAAATTTCCAGAATTTGTGTTTTCGGCAAATTTATTTTTTTCTGCTTGTTGAATGTATGGTTATGGGAAAGGGCATTTAACTACATGGGAGAAATAAGGAGAAACTGAAAACCGGGGTGGGAAAACAGAAATTTTTAACAATAAATGCTCTAGTTCTCTTTCTTGACATTAATGTCATTATTTGCTTGTGGTTATTATAAATTTTTGGGATATTAGTGATCTTTCTTTAAGAGTGGTCATCTTGGTTATTTTGTGTATCTTATTGGCACTTGAGATATTTGGCACTTTGTCTTGTATAAGCTTGTCTCTTTATTTCATTAAGTACTATTGTCATAAAGTTAATCAATGCTAAGTATTTGAGCCTTAAATGATCTTACCTCAAGACTACTCACTCTTCCCTTTGCTAATTGTATCTTGCATCTCTTTTCATCATAACATTTTCTTAGCAACAGTTGTTCATCCTGTACTTGGTCCTAAATTTCTTAGCAAGATAGTTGACTCCACAAGGCACTGGTATCAATTGTCTAAATCGAATCATTTAAGTCTTGCTAGATCTAAACAAGTATTTGCTCACTCACTTGTGTCTCCCAGATTGGTTGGTTCCCAACTGGTCCTTCTTCATTTCATTTTTGTAGGGTCTACACCCCCCTTAGTCTAGTGTATGGAGACAGCTTAAATGGAGAGATTAGGGATCAGGGTGACAGCCCCCAATCTGAGTCGTTGTCGCAATGCCTTAGACATTCTGTGTGACAACAGACCCAATGGACAAAATGTGGACCCAAATGGGAAGTGTGTGAAAAGGGGTTATAATGAAAAGAGAGGAGTGAGATATATGGTGTCGAGAAGCAAGACCACACAACCAAAATCAGGGCTTCTCATGTAGTGTCGCTCCAAAAGCTAGTAGCCAATAGAAGAGATTCTACGGGACTAGGATACAAGTTAAACCAACAAGTTGTAACAAGGGTACATTCCAATCCCATTCTTTTCGCCGAATCCCCCCACTAATCCATGTCCATATATGTCCAAGGAAAACAAGCATAAACACCCAATCACATAATTAAAAGTCATACCTTTGAGGTTGGAAGGGCCACCTTCAAACATACGATCATAACAAATGGGTGAGGGCACATAATGGTTGGCTAAGGTGGCGGAAAATGGTGGTGCATCGAGCTACCTCGCCCATAATGGTTGGCTCAGGTGGCGGAGAATGGTGGCGCATCGAGCTATCTGGTGGCTGCAACGAGCTGTTGGCTGCCAGCTGAAGACGAATCTAGGAGAAAATTTCTCCTATAGGGGTCAGCCGTTGGTGGTGGGTAACAATTTTAACCAAATCCCAACTCTCTACGTGTTAGGAGATTTAAACACTTAGGAGTTAGTTAAGTTCAACTTGGTCTAATGTGTCTATTAGGTAAAAGTGTGTTTCTTTAGTATATACATTAGTTACATTGTGATCCAACGATCACGATATGTTATCAGATGGGATTAGTTACCATTACCTAATACTTGAAGGGTCACTAAACCCATCTGATATTTAATAAGAAGCCAACAAACATTCACAAGCAATTACCATGGACAATAAATCTACCCTAATCTACATACTCTATGATTTCTCAACAAACACCCAATTGATCCATGATCTCTATTTAAAAAACATGGAAGGTCATGACTTATAATTGATGTGAGAACTCTCTTATGTAAAATATTTTCTTTCGCATTATAAAAAATTGCCTCAAGTGAGCCCACGGGGGGCAGCTCAATTGGCGTTCACCGTGTTCTGAAGTAATATGTAAACCATGAAATTCAAGGTTCAAATCGCCCGTGGGTCAAGCCAACAAAAAAAAATGCCTCAAGTGGCCACATTGGTTGGGGTCGTGGGCTGCTTCCCTCTTAGAGGGTTTTAAACTTTTAACCACGTAAAAATAATAGCATTGTAAACTTTAATCTGACTGTGAGAGTGGTTATTGAAGGTGTTCATCTTGTATAGAATACCCTATAAAACTGAACACTACGCATATTAGAAGGAGCAAAAAGCTTCTGAAAATGCAAAAATTAAGAAGATACAACAGGATAAGGCTACTGTAAAATCATTGGAGACTTTTGATAAGCACTGGTTTTTCATGGTTTGCCATGGCCTGTATGTATTGAATACTTGTCCAACAGTAGGGTACCCACCATGGTAGCAAGATTCAGTCATATTCAACTCTGATGTATGGAAATTTGGCAGCAGTACAAAATTCAGTGAATTTTCTGCACAGTATGATCAACTTATTTTTGACTATTTTTGATAATATACTTCAAGTCTTTTATACCTATAGATCAAATAAAAAAATAGCTGCAAAGCCTGAAGAATATTTTTTAGATCTATAAAAGAAGGAAAAAAAACCTATAAATATGAGCTAAATTGCAAATTTTCAAAGAATGATTTACTTTTCTGATCTGTTGCATGTTGTTGAGGCTGAAAGTTGGAAGAAAATGCAAATTATCATATCTATGAGATGAATACTTCCATATCATAGCCGTAATGATTTTTTTTGCTACGTTTTTTCCATACCAAAATGTATTTGATTGTATACTCATATTCTAATCTTGCTACTATGGTACACTATTAGCTAGAAACATCAGTGACCACATGAATGACCAGCGGCCGAAACATAAAAATGTGAAGTGTCAAGTTATTGATCAAACAGATTTTAGCCAATGCAGAGTAGATAATGAAAATAAGCAATCCACCTTGTCTATCAAAGGTATAAGATACCATTGATATCCAGGAGTAAGGTGAATGAATCGATCCAATATATATATCACACTCAGCCAGAAATATTTCCTTTCTGTTGGTCTGTGTTCATTAATGCATCCATCATATATGATGCCACCACCCATTACCATCCAACCATATAGACAGGCAAGTAGGCATAGGCATATAGAAATGGGCTATAGGGCATCATCCCACCACCCATTACTATGGGAATTTCAGAGAACATAGTATACCAGTAGATATGGAAACATGGGAAAAATGTTTCAAATTGCAAGTAAGAAGCCAATCGCCACGATTATTCATCCCAACTTGGGATGAAATGGGGTATAGAATGCAAAGCCAGTAACAGGCAGTGAGGCACTATCACTATAACACAGATTTCTTGTTCAATGATTATGAAACAATGGATACCACACTCCAAATGGAACTACCTACAATTGGATGTCCTAAAAATCACAATTTTCCTTCAACCCAATAACACTAGTATGTACTTCAATAATAAGTTATCGTGGATTATCTCTCTTTAAATTGTAATCATTCAATTTCAAACAGAAGCTCTTGCTCTTGTCCTTTAAGTGTATCTGAAGCTAATTTTGGCCCAAATCTCAATCCAAACCTAAATATCTTCGTTCAATTTCTTATTCATTTCATGCTTTCTATCCATATATATTTACCATGTGTCATGCTTTTTAACTTAGCCCTCCCTCTATGTATGATTATGTGACATAAAGGATAATAAAAATATATAGCCAAATCACAAGAATAATACCTTTCCTAATTCCTGGGCATGCATCTGCTCCTCTATACAAAAGTGGCACATCAACCTTCAGCAGAGCATGTGGAGGGGCTCGAATGAATGTGACATTAACAATTTCATCGGTGGCTCTATTAATGTGAATCTGGCCAATCACAATTTGACCTGATTATTAGCTATATTGAATCAAGACTTTTCATAACTGTGAAAAGATAGATGGCATAGATATTTGAATACAAATTTTAGCATGTACAACCAGCTGTTGCTCGTCATAGCAAATATGATAGAGATCCAAAGCAATGTATATCATCAAAAACATTAAATACCATCAGATCATGAAAAGAGAAATAACACATTTACTGAAACAGAGAGAAACCATATTATTATTCATGGATGACCAAGAAGGCCCAACTGGACAGTTGAACAACCGCGATTGGAAACAATGAGCAAGTCAACAAGGAATCTCCAAGAGATGGAAGTATGAAAACAGAAAGCACACACGCCATGGCTGCCACAAAGCTACAGGTGTCCCAAAACAAGAGCATGCCACCTTAGCACAAAGTTCATGCCAACATATTGTACAGACCAAAGAATGTAGCTAAAGAGTTGGTTTTTCCTTTTTCTGTGGACCACAAGGAAAGCAAATCAGCAATCCAAGAAAATTTCTTTCACTATTCAACCAAGCAATTGGCAGAGGCAGAAACTCTCTGAAAAAGTGGAAGGTCTTTAACTCTGAAGCCCATACTAAAGTAGTCAATAAAAATTGTGCAAAAAAGACTTTCTTTTCACGGTAAGTAGTTTTAAAATAGAGATAACTAATGGAACACCAAAAAGAATAAAAATATCCTATACAATCTTAACCACAACCTGAGAACAATAGAACCATAACTGCCCACTGAAATACTTCCGTGTAACTGTGGTTGTTTAGAAAGTGTTGCCTATAAGTTTACATATATAAGAAATTATGAACATCATAAAACGCCAAAGGTCATTTATGTAATTAATAATATTTAAACATATTATGATAGCCAATAAAAGTTTTGAAAGGTCAAGCTAGGATAACCTAAATCTCAGCCATGGCAAGCCAGAAATATTCAATTAAGGGCACATCTTTTGCAACATGCTCTGATTCAGAAAACTTAGAATAACCATAACTATTAGAAGCCAAGAAAAAGAAAAAGGAAAACTGCTGTAGAATTGCTGTAGATTTGGGTAAAGCTAAAGCATTTTCCCATAAATTAAACCACCTTAATTTCCATGAATTTAGCATATCTGAAAATGAAAAGGATCTCACAGTGAATACATAAACATAAAAGTTCAAAAATATCATCAATACTCTAAAATGCGCACAAACTAATATTCTGAAATGTATAGACAGTTGTAGCATTAGAGTAAAAACTAAATCATTAAGAAGATGTTCAAATTTACATTCGCAGTACAATTATTTGATTTCTTAAGATGTAAAACAAATGCCAACAACTTACCAGTGTTTCAGCTTTGTATAAATAGAAAATACCAGTGTACAGAAGCATTAAGAAAAACCCTTCCTAATTCGTTTCTAATCGGTCTCGGATGATTTCATCCTAAAAGATTGATACCAAATAGACATTCAGAGGCCAGGTCTCAACGATTTATACAGTGATTGGTACCATCCCTACAAGTGTAGGTCCCTCTAAGAAGTAAAAACACAGATTGGATTTTCTGTTCACAATGTCCATAGACACCAGAACGCCATAGATAACTGTGAGTTTGTGATGATAGAATAGTGGAAAGCATCATCACAAGACATGGATAAAGTTAAATGCTTTCAAATATCAGATGGGATTAGTGACCCTTCAAGTACCAGGTAATGGCAAGAAATTTCTGAGGCAATTATCCTACTAAGGCTACTCTCCTACTGTTGTAGGCATTCATTGTTTCATACAACAATGCCCATCTCTGAAGCGAACAAAGTTCCTTCTTCAAATTAATTACTCCAGAACACTTGGAATATAAAGATATCCATGAGGATACAAATATTATATATAAATGTGTGAATAAGATGATGATACAATGAGATCGAGAGGTCTGCTTATATACTATGCAGATGCCTCTTCATAGAAAATCATGTCTCATTTAGACATAACTCTTCAACCTAATTACTAGTTAACTAATCATTATTAATTATTATCATTTACATTATTTCCTATTTATTCATAACATTGTCTTTCTCCTCAAAAAGCTTCGTCCTCAAAGCTAGTCGATGCAAAAGGCTTGATCTCTTTTTTCAGTTTTGAATGTCTTCTCGTTTCAACACAGTCATCTTCGTCAATACAAGTTGATATGATCTTCTAAGTGACAAACAAAATTGCCGCACTGAGAAGGGATCAGACCATCCTAGATTAATCTTTTGTGGAATCTTCTGATCACTGGAATTTTGTAACGACTTGTCATCATAGGACTGGATTGAGGTACATCACTATTCTCTAGAACATCAGTTTGTTGTTTCTGGTCCCGATACGTAGCTTGGTTGAGTTGTTTACTCTCACGATTCGGATGTCGATAGGGAACCTTTTTGGTTTGACTTCCCCTTATTAGGTGTGTGGAAATTTTTTGATTTCCTTCTGGTACTACCGTTTTTGAGTTAGGTACATAATCTTCATTTGGAATTTTCATTATCTGGATTGTAACATGTGAACGTATTTTTCCTTCCACTAATTGATCCTCTTCTTGAGTTTTGCTATTCACTGGTTCAGTATTAATTCCCTTCTCTTCAACCTGGACTGTTACATCTGGAGACTTCGATACTTCTTGATTAAGTTGCTCTAACTTGTCTATTAATGACTTTTGTCCTTTTTAAGCTTCTTAATTTGCGTTAGTAATTTTTCACTATGATCCTTAAGTCACAAGACTTCTTCATTTCTATCAGCAGTGATTTTGTCAATTCCATTTTGCATATTTTGTAATACTTTTTTACCTTCTTGAGAAATTACTTTTGAAATATTTGATATATCTTCTAGCGTTACTGAATTTGGCTTCAGTGTAACATCTTGAAGTGTTATTTTCTTCTTCTTGTAAGAAAATGTTAGAAACTTTTTCTCCGTAATTAAGATAACAGATCCTACCATTTCCATCTAGGGTGATCCCAAAATAATGTCACCTTGATTGTCCCATAGGGTTTGAACTGAGAATTGCGATACAAATGTATAATCTTCAATGTTTAACTGTAAATTGGCTATGTCAAATTTTTATTGCCAAGAAAGTCTAATTTTTCGGTTATATTTGACTCTGGGATCACCAATTGGTTTGCGATTTTAGGTGTTATATAATTTTTATCTTCTACGGGAGAAATAGAAATAATAACATCTTTTCCTGCGAGAGCTCCCTTAAAGTTAAATAGTGCTTTACCGTCTCTGGGTAAGGTTTCTGGGAATCTTGTGGCCTTCATTTCCTTATTAGGCTCCATTTTGCTTCTCAAGGTGAACTTTCTTCAATTTTACCCTTCCCTTAATATTAATACCCTTCAAATATTGGATAACTTCAAATAACCCTTTTCCTAATTCAAAACTTGAACTTTTAATGACTTGAACTTTCTTTTTTTTTCAAGTTTAACTCCCTTTCTTTTTCAGTTTTTTCCTTAAATATAAATATAATTTATTTTTTTTTTTTTTTACATATTATAATTATAATTTAAGTTAAATTATAATTTATATAATTATAATTATTAACTTTTAAATATCACCCAGCAACCAACGTTAACGGATGGAATGAGTCACATGTCGGTTTGAAATGGTGTGGAGGTTGGAACATAACAGTCAACGGGGTCGAGTGACGTCAAGTGCCAGTTCGAACGGTGCGGAGGGTTTGGATGGCCCGCATATGGTGTCAAACGGCGATTGACTGCGATAAATGTTTGACACGGCACACAAGGGTGGAGACAGGCGTTAAGATGACAGGGCAGGGTGTCCGTTGGTTAAAAAAAACGGATGTAGCAGAGGGAGAATCAGACATAATGGATAATGATGGCGTGGAATTCCGGTTGGATAGCGGCTCGATAGGACTGGGACAACGGATGTTATGGCAGAAGTCGACGTCGGGAGTTGCAACGGACAGGGACAGGGCCGAATAGATGGGTGAGGGAACAACTTCGAGGTGGAGGTTCGATGGATATTGCAGCTGGGTGGGATCGTTTTGCCGAACGATTTTATTTTTTTCTTTGATTTCTTCGCAGTGACAAGTCAAACACCATGACCAAGGGAGCAATCCAAGCTTTGATGCTTATAAGGCCTATCTCCCAAACGATAAACCATGGTTTCCTGGTCAAACCCCATGACCTAAGGGAGCAATCCAAGCCTATAGCTACTACAACATCAACTCTCCCTTTAACCAAGGGAAACATTCTCAATCGCTCCAAGCTTGTCCCAGAAGTACACCAACTTCATAATACATAAGGGAAAGCATAATGCTTCCAAAGTGATGGACTACACATTGTCTTCCCTAGAATGATAAATGGGGGCACTCTACCATCCAAATATATAAACAATGCCCTAAATGGAGGCTTCAATTGTAGCAAGGTTTGGCTATTCAATGTAGAATTAGACTTCATAAAAATGGTGTGACAGAAGTTTCTTATGTTCTATGTGGCAAAGACGAAACAGTGGGATGCTTCTTTTGGATGTTGTTGGGCTGCCATGGTGTTTTGGTCATAGTTTTAGGCTAAGTAGCACTTCTTCTTCACTGCACCACACTCATGGGAAGGTTCCCTCATGGTAGACAATTCGAAAATTAGGGACTACTTACTATTGGTTTTATATGTACCTCTTGAGAGGATCTTTCAGCTTTTAGCTTAGGGGAATTGAGGAGTTTTAAGTTGGAGTTGGCATTACTTGTGAAAGTCAAACTTAATGTCTTTCATCATGATGTTGCATCCCTTTCTCTTGGTGCACAGACACAGATGCTTGCTTTTCTAGCCTAGATGTTCATTGATGTAACTCTCTGACTTGTGATGTATTTATTTGTTCCAAGAAGAAATATAAGCAGCAGTTCCCAAAAATATATATGGGCATCTTATGGAATTGCTACAACATTTGTTGTTATTTTTAGATGCAAAATTTGGGTTAGGATATTTATTACAAATGTGGCAATCAATATGTACTTTGATTCCAAACCATTTCATTCAAACCCGTTGATGGCAGTAGGAGGTGGTGTTTCTACATGTTATGAGGCAATTAACTGCACATGATTAATGAATCATCTCCTTCAGTTAACAGGTGGCCATATGCACCTTGCTATTCAGGAATCTAGAACCATTGACATTCCACAAGATGTTCTCCAGCTCTTCCTTGCAGCGCCATTTTCTGCTCAACAGATGAGACAAGTTGTTGCTTTAATATTATTTGGACTATCAAAGTGGTACCATTTTTTTATTGTGTATTTTAGGGAATTCGATTTAGGGAAAAATGTGCTTTTTTATTGAGGTAAAGATGGAATGAGAACAGAAGAGAAAATTGGAGTGAAAATAGGAGTGGGAGTAGACCAAGGTGCACAAGGAGAGAGAAAATAGGGTGTGTTATGTTGAGAAATCTAGGGCATCAAGGTTAAGTGATTTCTCTTCTATTAGTAACTGCTTGTGAACACTTTTTACTTCTTAGATTAGGATCTTCTTTAACTTATGTTAGTATAGTATTATTCTTCATCAAATAGCGACCATTGCATGAACCATAAAGAGACAAGAGACACAAAATCTAGGCTATAAGCCAGGGCCAAAACCTCTCCCACTTGAGAGGAAAACCCGAACAAATTCTTCTTCTTATAGAGATTCCGATTGACGAATACCAAGACCAAGAAACAAGTTCCCTTAATGAGATCCTTAGTCAATGGTAGTCAACCTTATGCTCCTTTCTTCTTTTCGGCTCCTCTTCAACTTTGGCTTCCTTTTTGCTTCAGGCTTTCGGCCTCCTTGAAAAAGGTCTACAATCCTAATTCAGAAAACCTAACATATGCATAAGACCCTTTGTTACGACTTGATTCCCTTCGCTTTAGTGGGAGATCTTCTCCTTGGTAACTCAGCTAAAGATATACCCTTATCTCCTCTTGATTTGATCCTCCTGCAATATTTCGGTCTCTTTTGTAACAGAAACAGCCCCCTTTCTTTGCATGTGTGGGTGATGGATAACCCTAAAACAGACCCAAACAGTCCTCGCTCTTCCTTCCTTCCCTTCGTTGGCTACATGGCTTCCTTGCAAGTGATTCTCGCACTTACTACTGCAGTTCTTCACTTGTCCGAAATTATGGTTTTTGAACTGAGCCCGAACTGCCTATTTATAGTGGTTTCCCCCTCAAATTAGCCGACTTGATGGAGGATGTGTTAGAAAATCAGAAAGGCAGAAATATTTTCTTATATAGATAATTACTTGTGATTCTTTTATCTTTATGTTCTTCTTTATCTTTTAGTTCATCAAGCAATTACCAAAACAATAACACAAGGACAACAAATGTAGGCAGACAGCTAGGGAAAAACCCCTATCTAAGGGAAAACCCAATCAACAATTCTTCCTTCAATAGTTTCTTGAGAGAATCCAAGACTCTAGACCCAGACAGAGATTCCCTCCAAACCAAGTCAGCCCTCAATCCTTCTTGCAAATGACAACCCTTTACAAGCAACTTCGACCTAGCAGCACCAGCAGCAGCTTCAACCTAGTAGCAGCTTCGATCGAACAGATGTAGCAGCAACAACTTCGACCAAACTTGGAAGACTTCAATTTCCCTTGATACACCTCAAAATTGAGTGAGACTTGTCCCAAAATTTCGATCTTGAGGCCTTCTAACCTTCTCCAAAAACTCGCACTTCCTTTTAGCTCCTTTTCTAGCCCTTAAACACCTTCGTACTTTTCCAACTTCCAGCTTCAAGGATCGAACTAAGTGTGTGAGAATGAGATGCTCCAAATGAATTCGAGCTCCTTCTATTTATAGCCCTTTTGTGAGGTTGAATTACTTGTCTTGAGGCCAACTTGGTGTGGAGGAGACTAAATTCATTTTTGACTCAAAAATAACTCTTTTTACATGATCCGAAAGCCCAAGAAGGGTCTTTTTAAACGTACAATGACTCTAATGACTTAGCATAAATCCTAGAAGTCATCAATGGGACTTTGACCTAAAACATGATGACCCAAGCATGAAACCCATGTTTTAATAATTCGTAGAAATAATAATAAAATTATTTTCTTCATTCTTTTGATAAGTACATCTCAAATACATTTATGAAGACCGAACCTAGTTACAAATTTCAACACTCCCTCTTAACTAGGGAGGTATTCATCAATACAAGTACAAGGAAGATCTCAGAACACATGAACCATGAAGAATTTTTATGCACCACAATGTCATGGACTAGATTCCTGACCAGGGTAATCTATCCAAGGTCCTCCAATAGTTTAGGCATTGCAATGCCATGGACTAGATTCCTGACTAGGGCAATCTATCCAAGTGGGACTAAGATGGACTAAAGCTTTCAACCTCTCTAAGTACCATCAACCCAAGGATCTAGGTGTGTATTTGGGGTCAGAGCTCCATGACCCACGCCACCCTCCCTAATTCGAGACGTAGACATCAACACAAAGTGTCGACCAAATGTCTTCCCAGGCAATGTCTTACTCACAAAGCCTCAACTTCCCGATCGATAACAAATCCTTCCCAATCAAACAAATCTCTCCAATCAAATTGATCGTCAATTTTAAACATGTAAAGACATGCTATCAACTTCCGAGAGATTTACCTGTACAAACACAATTGCAATCGATAACAAACTTTCAAATGTACATAAGCAGATACAAACCTCCGAGGTCTTCCAAACAACTTGATGTTGCTTCTCAACTTTTCATAGTAGGACTTAAAGCTTTTCCATTGAATCTTGATAGTAGAGACCATGTAGCTTCCTTTCCTACTTCTCATGCAGCAATGTACAATGACTCTAATGACTTAGCATAAATCCTAGAAGTCATCAATGGGGACTTTGACCTAAAACATGATGACCCAAGCATGAAACTCATGTTTTAATAATTCGTACAAATAATAATAAAATTATTTTCTTCATTCTTTTGATAAGTACATCTCAAATACATTTATGAAGACCGAACCTAGTTACAAATTTCATCACTCCCTCTTAACTAGGGAGGTATTCATTAGTACAAGTACATGGAAGATCTCAGAACACATGAACCATGAAGAATTTTTAGGGACCGCAATGTCATGGACTAGATTCTTGACCAGGGTAATCTATCCAAGGTCCTCCAATAGTTTAGGCACTGCAATGCCATGGACTAGATTCCTGACTAGGGCAATCTATCCAAGTGGGACTAAGATGGACTAAAGCTTTCAGCCTCTCTAGGTACCATTAGGCTTACTTACTAACCATCAACCTAAGGATCTAGGTGTGTATCCGAGGTCAGAGCTCCATGAACCACGCCACCCTCCCTACTTCGGGACGTAGACATCAACATAAAGTGTCGACCAGATGTCTTCCCAGGCAATGTCTTACTCACAAAGCCTCAACTTCGCAATCAAACAAATCTCTCCAATCAAATTGATCGTCAACTTTAAACATGTAAAGACATGCTATCAAACTTCCGAGAGATTTACCTGTACAAACCTATGTTGCGGGGGAGCACCCCCCCCCCCTTCGAACCCGCTCCCAATCCGCGCTCTGGGTGGGAGCGGCTCGAGAGCGCGCTCTCGACAAAAAAAATTCCGCTCCCTGCCAATTTCGGGAGCGTCGCTCCCGGAGCGAAAATTACAGCCTGGGAGCGATCATGGAGCGATC
>APFE031307801.1:2528-16719 GCA_000404065.3 Pinus taeda | reverse complement strand
ATGATAGGCTAGTTGAATGATGACATGGACTGACATTTGGGCAAACCCTAGACCTAATGCCTAGTGACCAAATTTTTCTTGAAGACTCACTGAAATGACAAAATTTGACCTTGACACTTCAAAATCACTTTGTAAGAGCACTTGATCACTGGAGGAAGGCTGGAAAGACTGAAACTAACAATCAGTACACCTAAATACCTTCGAAAGATTTGGAAGTCGTTTAGATAATCTGCAGTAGCTATCTATCGAAAGGAATAGATCTGCGGGAATGCAGATCTAAGCCTCAAGGGTATCATGAAGCCATCACACAGGCCTCTGGATGTGGAAACCTAGGTCTAACATCCCTCAATACTGCTTCGGGTGAGACTATAGCTTGCGCTATGTAGGTTGTTTCCAAAAGGGCCAACAGTTAGGGTTTTGTTGGTTGGCATAGTTAAATCTAAACCTAGTTCAGGCCCCCTCAAGCCAACAAATGGTTCCTCCACGCAGGCCATAGCAATGCAAAAGAAAAAGGAATTTGTTCAGGCTTCCGCTCACAAGAAGGTAGCGCAGAAAAAGTAAGAGGCTAAGCAGGAAGTAGCCCAAGAAAAAGTAGCACAGGAAAAGAAGGAAGTTTCTACCAAGGCAGCTACTGACAAGGAGTGCACCGCGGAGGAAGCCACATTGGAGGTTGAAGAGTCTTCTTCTCAACACACTACGAACAAGGAAGGGCCCGAAGAGGAAGGAGGTGATGGCGAGGAGAAGAGCACTCCTTTAAATTATAGAAGTGGTACCAGGGAGACCATTTCCGGGTCCAGAAAGAAAAAAGAAAAAAATCAATAAGCATGCACATACGGATCCAATGGTCCTCACTGAGGGGGACTTGGATGAGATCAGCGACAAGGTCTACAACACAACGACGAAGTTGTGGACACAATTCAAGCAGCAATACATGCAGACGGTGGGGAGCGTGTAGAAGGATCTATGCAAGTTACAGACTCAAACAGGTCGAATACAAGCGAGTGTGGGACAAGTGAGCGAGATACAAATGAGTCTACAGCAAGCCAACGCACCGGTGCTACACACAGACATGACTCTAGACCTCAAATTTATCTCATTACCAAAAGGATCACTGCACACAGAGGCAGATGAAGCAAACACCCAACTTGGATAGATAAAAGATGTGGGTGTCAACTTTACCACACTTCCCATTTATGTCCTTCATGCGCTTCATCAAGGGGTATCTGACGAGCTCAAGATTAGGGAGCAGCGCGCACTATCAATCATCAATGAAGTTAAGATGAATAATGAGTAGATTTTTGTAGAAAAGGCTCAGGCGCTGAAGGAAAAGGAAGAATTGGCTACGCAAAGCCAGAGCTTGGAGACAACAATTGCGCAGGCATGCAAGTCATTGCCAGAACTTCACATTCCAGAGGATGCAGAAGTAGTCGAAAAGATTAGGAAGTTGGCTGCCACAGTCAGAGAATCAAAGGATGAGGTTGGCCAAGTAACATTTTAGTTACAAATGAAGATCTTAGATCTCAAATTGAAGTTGTAGCCAACTATTGTGCCATAAGTCTGAGAGCAGCGCGAAGCAACCACCAGGGAGAGCATGGCCACTTTGGATGCTGCAGTCACATGTTGCACACTGACTTTCAAATAAGAAATGGAGCTATGGACAACTCTATAGGAGGATCCAAACCTACAAAAACTTGGCACAGATGTTAGGGAGCTACAGCGATAGTTTGATGAACTCATAACGATTGTGCACATGTTGGTGCCAGTCTAGCGTTTCACTCACCTAACATAAGGAAAACAACCTCAAATGTAGATTTAGGAGCTGCAAAGGAGATAGGTTTTCTTAAAGGTAATAATACAACCATGGATAGAGGAAGTAAGTTAGCTTACTCTATCAATCTAGGAAAAATTGAAGACACTCCAGCAGACCCAAAGGACGATGTGCCTCGCGATGGAGGGGCAGACTACAAAAAAGCTGGTAGAGGAAGTGCAGCAGGCCGTGATACAGGGTTCTGCTGACATAGATGTATTGAAGATGGAGTTTAGTGACCTCTGAAATAAGATAGAGGTGCTAGCTAAGTGACTTGAGGGTGAGTCACCCAATTTGTGTTGGGGGCATGTCGAGATAGGGTCCCTGGTGTCGATTTTGTTAAGTTCTGAGTCAATTTTGTATTATTTTTTGTAACGAATGTAAAGTCTCTGCGAAATGTGGAAAATTAGAGCGCGAAGCTAGTAGAAGTCAAATGGTCTTTAGTCCCTTAGTTGGGTAGGTGATAGAGTGTTTTTGAGACCCAGTAGTATTGTAAAGAATATGTTATTAATAGATGAGTCATTGAAAGTCTTAGATGTAACTTTTTGTGAAGAATCATTGTAAGGGAAAAGTGCTAAGAAATGAAAGGTTTGTTTCCTATACTTAAGTGAAAGGGGAAGGATATTGCAGCTGAGTGCACGGAGACCTTGGTGAGTCTATAGCTGAGTACGCGGGCCCATGCAGCTGAGTGTGCAGGGATAAAGAGTCTATATATGAAAAATTATACTTAATAAAGACTATTTTGGGTCGAAATTGATGCATATATGTTTTTTTATTTACTTCTGCTAAGTTTATATTCCTTCGCTCTATAATGTGTTTTATATGAATGAATTCTTATTTATTGCGCGGAACTCGTAGATCTGTAATAATTATTCATGATAATTACAGCTAAGTACCTTCACGAAGATCTAGAAGTCATCTATATAAATTTGCAGCAGTTATCTGTCAAAAGGAGTAGATCTACGCAAAGGCAAATTTAAGCCGCAAGGGTATCAGGAAACCATCACACATGCCTCTGGATGTGGAAACCTAGTTCTAGCATCCCCCAATACTGCTTCGGGTGAGATTGGAGCTTGCGCTACGTAGGTTGTTGCTGAAAGGGCTAACAGTTAGGGTTTTGTTGGTTGGTGTAGTTAAAGTTGAACCTGGGTCAGGCCCCCTCAAGCCAACATTATCCCTCTGTAAATACTCATCTGCCAGATTATCTAGTTGAAACTCTTGAACTTCAAACTCTAATACATAAATTGGAAGTAATTTCAGTTTCTAGTGAGCAAGCAGTTCAACATGAATCTTTTGAGGGGAGTGTTCCATCTTCAATAAATTCTTCCAGAGTCCTCACCAGATCATAAATTGAGAATCTTGGAATCAAACTATTTGAATTTTCGTTACCAACTACCTGTAAAAAGAAACATGCCTCTCGTAGTTGATTCTTCTACTAGTGAGAATATTACATCTTCTCTACCACCCACATCTACCATTCCTTCCACTTCCTCTTAAACTAAACCATTTTATTCTTTACCATACTCATATCATCACTTGATTCTTTCGTCCATAGATCCATTTTCATCCACTCATTTAATTTCTCCCCAACCAACCAATGTTATTGTTGTCAGTAGTTATGCTAGGGCATCAACATCTATTGTTATTACTTCAACTACCCATTTAACAACTACTTATACTTATGGATATATCTCATCCACTACTGGTCAAGTTATAAATCCCAGAATGGCAGATAAACCATGGAACAATCTAGGAGCAGTTGTATTGAATCCTCCTTTGCATCCTCTTCTAAAACATCCAGAGAGATGGCTTCCTATATTTAACCCTAATGATGGACTTCCTACAAGAGAACATCTACAAAACTTTATGTTGTCTATCAATCCTAATGTTGTTACTGAAGAGGATGTATATTGTAGATTATTTCCTTACACATTTGAAGGATCAACAAGATCTTGGTACTTCTCCCTACCTATTGGGTTAATAACTAATTGGGATACATTTGAAGAACAATTTCTGAAAAAATATGGAGAAGAAAAAACAACAGCTATGTTAATTAATGAATTATCTAATCTGAAGGTCTCTCCTAATGAAAAAATCAAATATTTTAACTCTATATTTAACAAGTTTTTGAATAAAATCCCAACTATGTCCAAACTAGGCGTTAAGTATAGGTTCAATGGTATACTCGTGCCCTGCCTTCAAATATTGCTATGTTCGTTGACAAAGCTAAAAAAAAACACTCGCAGATAATACGAAAGAGGCTTTGGCGGTCGATAAAAGGATGTTAGCTCTTGAGAATAAGTTGCGGTTGAGGAAAGAAAACCAACCAAAAAGGTCACTTTCAAAGAAGAACCGAAAAAAATAAATTTTCTAAAGATCCTTATGATTTAGAAGGCCTACAAAAATTCTTCAAAACTATTTCAAATGAAATGGCAGAATTAAAATTAAAAGAAAAAAAAAAAAAAAAAAAAAAAAAAAGATATCTTTTAGACCAATAAGAAGAAATCAACCAGCTCTATATCAGCCATCTACTCAAATATCTATTATCGATTTAGATGAGGAATTAGAAGAGGAATGAATACAATCAATAGAATAAGAAGATGAGGAAGAAGTCACTAAAAATAATGGCCTATGGGGCTTTATTCTCACTACTCCAGATAATGAAGAGGAATAATCAGCTCTTCCTATCACTACTTGGAGCAAAGGACCTATAGATTCAATAAAGAAGAATCCAAAAAATACAAGTGGATATTAAAATGAAAAAGGTACGTAAAAATACCCTTAATCATTCTACAAGATCCACATTAAATAATCCTAAAATCCTCCTTCAACTTCTTCTACATCAAATACTTTAATAGTGTCAGATACTATAGAATATAACATAGTGGAAGACATGAAGAAAACCAAAGCTAATATTTTCATGTATGATATGAGGTCAATAAGTTGAAGCAACAACAAAAAATATTTCTTAATGAATTGAATGTAGTGCCTACTTCCCCATTACAATCAACTCTTGTTACCACTAAACCCTCTAAAGGAAAGAATAAACATCCTAATTCCACTTTTGACAAGATTAGTCCCTCCAATGTGATTCTAGTTGTGGATAGATCTAATTCACATTCACCTCCTTTTCTCCTAACTTTGAACTTTTCGACAAGAATGTTCATAATTGTTTGGTAGATTCAGGTGACTCTTCGAACATCACACCTTATTCGATATGCTTGAAATTAAATGTAAAGCCCAAGAAATCTACCATACAAATAGTCCAACTTGATAGAAAAAAGTGTAGAAATTCTCTTGTAGATTAAACTGATAATGCAATGTAACTAAAGCAATATACTTAATCTACTTCTACAATCAAACTTGCAGAAGCTTCATCGATTTTGAGAAAGATCAAATAGAACACATATAACATATGAAGAAGAAATCACTCACACATGAACAGAGAAGAATACTCTGGGGAAAGCCTCAGCTAAAAACCTAATCTCTGTATTATCATACAAATGGAAATATCCCAGGATTACACAAAGCTTTAGCTCACAAGCTATCCAGCTCTCAGTACAATCCTTCACTGCTACTCATAGATAGAATAGACAACACATACGCCTTCCTTCAGTTCTCCAAGCCTCCTATTTCCTTGCACAGTTTCTCATGGGTCCTCAAGTTGCCACATGTGTGTAATAATTCCTCACACACTACTCTAACCTTTGAAATAACTACACAATCCTCAAGGAATGAATTGCTTCTACATGCAAGAGATATCCTCATGGGAACATTCCTGCAACTAATATTACATTGTCCCATCCTTTGATCTCAACTGGGTCTCTATCTGAACTGACATGCTTGAGCTATTAATGAGAGAATATTCAGTTATCTGAAGTACACTAGTTGCATGCATGCATGCATTGACTAACTCAACTCGCAATCAATTCCACAAACTGTTGGAACTAATCTAACTGGACTTAGCTCAGTTAATTGAGCTAACTAATTACAACTCAAAGTACAACTCATCCTTATCTCCTTAATTAAGGGATAACCTCCTCAATCAAAGGGATAATTGTTGCATGTCTTCACATAGACTTCATGTTTGATTTTCTCCAATTAATTAACTTAAGATGAATTAATTAATTATTTTACAAACAGTTGTTGAGATCAAATTCGAATTTTAATTCTCAATTCTAATTTAGGGACTAATTAAAATTGGAATGTATCCCAAAATTATATCTATAGCAATGCTATTTTTAGCATTTCTTGTTGCTATTTTCAACACTTCCTCTCAACAAGAAAGGGATTATCTTCCACCTCGATCCTGTCTCTGTGGAACTCGAATTTGCATCTTGACAATGCCTTAGTCAAAATGTCTGCATCCTGCTCCTCGACCAAAACATACTACAACAACATGATCCTCTTCACCACACAATCTCGAAGATGATGATACTGGATATCGATGTGCTTGGACCTATCATGAAATATTGGATTCTCAGAGAGTTTTATACAACTCTGATTATCACAATAGATCACAGTTGGATCCATCCTCTGATCAAACAACCGAACTAGAATTTTCCACATCCAAATGGTCTCACATGTTACCTAGCTTGCAGCCATGTATTCAACCTCTGCTGAGCTAAGTGCAACTGACCTCTATTTCATGTTGTACCAAGAAACTACAGTTGAACCAAGGTTGAAAATTCCTCCTGAAGTGCTCTTCCGATCTGATGGACTCCCTGCCCAATCTGCATCTGTGAATCCTTGAAGCTTCACTCCCTCTATCCGTCTGTACCATAATCCATACTGATATGTGCCTCTAAGGTATCTCAGCACATGCTTAGTTGCCTTCCAAAACAGCTTGGTAGTCTGAACCATAGCTTGACTCAGCTGGTTCACCACCAAGCACAAATCTGGTCATGTTTTCACTAAATACATCAATTAACCCACAAGCTGTCGATACACAGTAGTAGCTACTACCTCACCTAAACTAGCATCCTCCTTCCTCTAGTTACCTACTAGAGGAGTCTGCATGGGTTTGCACTTCTCCACATGGAATCTCCTGAGTATCTAATTGGCATACTTGCCTTGAGACACAAACACTTCCCCATCCTTTTGCCACACTTCCATGCCTAGAAAGTAGTGCATGAGACCCATGTCTTTCATCTCAAACTCTCTTGCAAGATCCTCCTTGCAAGACTTGATCAACTGATCATCACCTGTTAATATTAGATCATCAACATAAAGAACAATGATCAATGTCTTACCTTCTACCATGATGTGGTACAAGTTCGCATCTACTTCACTCTTTGTGAAGCCTAACCCGGTGAAGTAGTTGTCGATCTTGGTGTACCAAGCACGAGGTGCTTGCTTCAGCCCGTACAAATCTCTCTTGAGTCGGCACACATACGACTCACAATCAAAGGTCTCAAATCCTTTCGGTTACTCTATGTACACCTCTTCCTCAATATTTCCATTGAGGAATGCAGTCTTCACATCCATCTGATGGATCTTCCAACCCATCTGTGCTGATAGTGCCAACATCGATCTGATAGGTGAGTATCTTGCTACTTGAGCAAAAGTCTCATCATAATCGATCCCCTCGACCTGTGAGAAACCACGGGCAACAAATCTTACCTTATGTTTCTCCACACTACCATCAGCAGCTTGCTTTACTTTGTAAAGCCAACGAGAACTCACAACTGACTCGTTCTCCGATCTTGGAACCACATCCCAAACACTGTTCCAAACTATGGAGTTATACCCCTCGACCATAGCATCAACCCAAACTGGCTACTGCAATGCTTCCTCAAAGGAAGATGGTTCAGTCTCTACATATTCCCCAACAAGGGCCATGTAACCAATGTACCTCTCAAGTGACCTCCTCTGTCTGTGCTGAGAACATGGCTCTCCCATATTCTCTCTCACATCCATCAACAGTCTATCAGCTTCCCTTGTGCATTTCCACCCTTCTCTAGAAGACTCTGCATGAGCGGATGTCTCCACTCCTGGAACCTCTGCATGCGGCTATTGCGCATCAATCTAAGGCTCCTCCTCCTTAGGAGCCAAAAGTTCCTCCTCTACATGCAAATTGAGCTCCCTCTCAAGGGAAACTTGCATGGCCTTCTGCTCATCAAAATTTAGATCTCTGCAAACCACTGTCCTATGACTGGTAGGCAAGAACACATGATAGTTGTGGGGTGTATCAGTGTACCCCACAAGTATCCCCAACTCAGCTATTGGCTCAAGTTTCTTCCGGGCATCTTTGGTCACATGGAAAAATACCGATGAGCTAAAGATTCTGAAGTGACTCACATCTAGTCTCTTCCAGGAGAAATCTTCCTCTAGTGTCTTCATCCCAAGTATGTGATGTGGGCTTTTGTTCTGCATTGTATACCATTTTATTGCATGCCTCAATCCACAAATGAAGTGGTAGGCCTTGGTCATGCAGCATTGCCCAAGCTGCTCCCATAATCCTTTTGTTCTTCCTCTAGGCCACCCAATTCTGCTGTGGGTTATGGGGTGCCCTCAACTCTCATTTAATTCCTTCCACTGCACAGAAGTCCTTAAAATATTGAGAGATATACTCTCTACCATTGTCACTTCTCAAGGCCATTATTTTCTTCCCTGATTCCTTCTCAACCAGAGCTTTGAACTCACAAAACTTGGAGAAGGCCTGATCCTTCTTCTGCATGAAATAGATCCAGCACTTACGAGAAAAATCATCAATGAAAATAACATGGTACCTTTGTTTCACGGTGGATGCAATTGAGAATGGTCCACACACATCTGTATGAACTCACTGCAATATTGCCTCAGCTCGACTGTCTCGATCATGAAAGGAATATTTTGCATGCTTACCCAAGGTACAACCTTTGCATGTATCTACTTGCTCAATTTTACCATTGGGAATTCCAGTAGAGATCTGCTGCATGATTTTCAAGGCCCCATGATGCAAGTGGCCTAACCTTCTATGTCATAACTCGCCAATATCTTGGCTTTGCACCAACTCTGCTTTGGAACTCAATGCACCACAGTCATCTACCTCTAGCTTGTAGAGATTCTTCACTCGAATCCCAATCCTCTTGGTCTGACCAGTGGCGATGTGTCTCAGGAACGCCTTTCCTTTACTGAAGACTACATCATAGCCTTTGTCTTCCAACATTGCGACAGATACTAGGTTCTTCTTCAATCCAGGCACATACTTTACATCAGTCAGGGTGAGAGGAGCTCCATGCTCCCTCTGAAACACAATCATGCCTTCACCTGAAACATGGTACTTTACATCATCGCCCATCTCTATGCGCATCTGGAGGTCCTTCTCCTCCAAGGTACTGAATAGACTCTTGTCGCCAGTCATGTGGAATGAGGCTCCACTGTCCAGGTACTAAACACAACCCACCATCGATGAAACCATGCATGCAATGAGGGTAAAATCCAATTTGAACTTTGAGGCTAGTGCCTCACCATCTAATCCTTTCGAGGATACCTTCTTTGATTTCTTCTATGGACAATTTGTTGCATAATGGCCCACCTCATGACAATTAAAGCATTGCACTTTAGATTTGTCAATCTTCTTCCCACCATGGGAAGAACTCAATTTGGAATGGGAAGCATTCCCTTTCCCTTTCCTCGCCTTACTTGCTAAGGATAGATTTTCTTCATCATCATGTTTTGATGAAGAACCATCTCTAGTGCTTCTCCTGATCTCCTCCTGCATCAGATCTAACCACAGTCGTTCCCAATCTGGTTGTTTCTCTCTTCCATTCAATGAGTCTTGGTAGCTATGCCAGCTCTTAGGAAGACCGATGAGAGCAATACTCACCATGTCATCATTGGATATCGTGATTCCTACACTTCCAAGCTCATCTCTGCAAGTGGTAAGCTTGTTTAGATATGTAGAGATCGTGTCGCCCTTTTCACACTTGATTTTCCGAACCTTGTCTTTCTGCGCCAGCTTCCTCTAATCGTTGTTGTTCTAATATAGATCCTTCAATGTCTTCCACATTGAAAATGGTGTCTCCTTCCCATGGAGACTCGAGACAATATGGTCTTGAACTCCCTCCAGAAGAATCCTCCTTGCTCTTGCCACACATTTCTTCCATTCCGCCAATTCTTGGGCATTAGCTACTGCTGGCTTGGGAACTTCTTGATCAATGAAGTCCTTCAAACCATTACCCTCTAATACCGCTTCCATGCGATCCTTCCAGGCTATGTAATTCGAGCTACCATCCATGGCATACTCGACTCTCAAGCCATTGAATGCCATTGGTGAACTTTGAGATGTGATAAGAAATCGATTTTGTACCTACAATCAAGAACTTCAAAACTTCAAACTTCTCCCTTCTTTGTATATTGTTCTCCGCTTTGATCAACTTAGCTCTGATACCATGTAGAAATTCTTCTGTAGATTAAACTAATAACGCAATGTAACTACAGCAATATACTTAATCTACTTCTACAATCAACAAGCTTAATCGATTTTGAACAAGATCAAATAGAACACATATAACAGATGAAGAAGAAATCAATTGCACATGAAAACAGAAGAATACTCTGGGGAGAGCCTCAGCTAAAAACCCCGATATCTGTATTATCATACAAGTGGAAATATCTCAGGATTACACAAAACTTTAGCTCACAAGCTATCCAACTCTCAGTACAATCCTTCACTGCTACTCATAGACAGAATAGACAACACATATGCCTTCCTTCAATCCTCCAAGCCTCCTATTTCCTCACGCATTTTCTCCTGGGTCCTCAAGTTGCCACCTGTGTGTAATAATTCCTCACACACTATTCTAACCTCTGAAATAACTGCGCAATCCTCAAGGAATGAATTCCTTATGCATGCAAGAGATATCCTCATGGGAATATTCCTGCAACTAATAATACACTTTCCCATCCTTTGATCTCAACTAGGTCTCTGTCTGAACTGACATGCATGAGTTATTTATGAGAGCATATTCAATTATCTGAAGTACACTAGTTGCAAGCATGCATGCATTGACTAAGTGAACTCACAATTAGTTCCACAAACTGTTGGAACTAATCTAACTGGACTTAACTCAGTTAACTGAGCTAACTAATTACAGCTCAAAGTACAACTCATCCTGATCTCCTTAATTAAGGGATAACTTCCTCAATCAAAGGGATAATTGATGCATGTCTTCACATAGACTTCATGTTTGATTTTCTCCAACTAATTAACTCAAGATGAATAAATTAATTATTTTACAAATAGCTGCTAAGATCAAATTCAAATTTTAATTCTCAATTTTAATTTAGCAACTAATTAAAATTGGAATGTATCCCGAAAGTCTATCTATAGAAATGTTATTTTTAGCATTTCTTGTTTCTATTTTCAACACAAAGGTCAAGGTTCTTGGAGACATGAATGAGGTTTTAATCAGATTATCTTCTAACCCAAAAGTTTTTCAAATCACAGATATCTTGGTTGTTGATATTCCAGAATTCTATGGTCTCATTCTGAGTAAGGATTGGTTTGAGATTTTACATGGCTATTTTTCTACATATTAGTCACATCTTTGGCTCCTTTATAATGGAAAACCCAATTATATCAGAATTGATAGTGAGAAACACATGAAATACACTGTGACTAATCTAGATGAGGAAAATGAGCTAGTAGCCTTCACTAATAACATTTTGTGAAATTATTCTTCTAAATATTTTTTTGTAAGTTTCCCTGCAAAAATCTCTCCTTTTCCTTCTAAATCTATTACTTCAAAGATTGAAAAATTTTCTCAAACAAATTCATGTAGGTGTCTAACTATTGTAGATTTACCTGTAGATAATCCTGCTGATAATTTTTTTGGACTCTTTATTTTGATGGATCTAAGTCCAATGATGGTGCAAGAGCTGGTTGCATATTATTCAGTCCAAATAAATAAAATACCATGCTTTCATGCAGACGTGATTTTGAATGTACTAACAATGTGGTTGAATATGAAGCACTCATTCAAGGACTACAAAAGGTTATTATTCTTGATGTTAAATTTCTCAAAGTTTTTGGTGAGACTAAAATTGTCATCAAACATTTATGCAATAATATTCATTGTGTTTCAAGTCACTTAAAACACTATCAGTCTTTAGTTCAAGATTTAACCTCCCATTTTCTAGCATTTAAAATATCTTCTATCCCTAGAATTCCAAATGCCACTGTTGATCGGTTAGCCAATGTTGCCTCCAAACTCATTCCTCCTAAGGAAAGTCAAGATAGGTTTTCCATTGAACTGATTTTTTGACCCTCCATCCCTGATAATGTTACCATTTGGAGAGTGTTTAATATGATGTAGATATTCTAATTTTTATCACATCTAAAGGAACAAATACTAATCAAATCATTGATGGGGATGTGCATGATAGAAATCTTAATATGTCCTCCAATGATGAGCAAATTGAAAATTCCTTACCAAAATCTGTTGTAAAATTAGAAGACATGTATGACCTAAAAGATGGATTCAAAATGTCAACTAATTTTAATGTCTAAAGCAGTACTGTAAAATTTGAACGCATTAACTTAGGGTCTAAAGAAAAACCCCAAAACATAAATTTAGGACTTGGACTCTCTCCTGATGAAAGACTAGATTTTATACACTTATTTAGAAGATACACAAATGTCTTTGCTTGGAGATATGATGATTTAAGAACTTATGATACTTCCATCATTCAAAATACGATACCAATGTTTCCTGATGTTAAACTTGTATAGAAAAAGCTCAGAAAAATTCATCCCAACCTTATATCCCAGATCAAAACTAAATTGAATAAGTTACTCAAGGCTAAAATCATTTCCCTGGTTAGACACTCAAAATGGGTATCAAATCTTGTTCCAATTAGGAAAATGAATGGGGATAGTAGAGTTTGTATAGATTTTTGAAATTTGAATAAAGCAGAAGGACAATTTTCCATTACCTCCTATGGAGAAGATTTTACAATAAGTTGCAAGCTCTGAATTGATGTCTTTCTTAGATGGACTTTATGGTTATAACCAAATTCAGGTTCATCTTGTTGATAGGATGAAAACAACTTTTAGAACCAAATGGGGAATGTATGTATACCAAAATATTTCCTTTGGTCTGATAAACACAAGAGAAACATTTCAAAGAGCCATGGATATCGATTTGAGACGATTGATTAATAAATACATAGTTGTTTACTTGGATGGTATTACAATTTATTATAAAAGGAGAAGTAATCATCTATGTGACTTGAAGCAAATCTTTGAGATATGCATAAAGTTTGGGTTATCTCTTAATCCCAACAAATCATATTTTTCCATGACTAAAGGAAAACTTTTAGGTTTTATAGTTTCCAAAGATGGAATTATCATAGATGTTGAAAGAGTCAAATCTATTTATGAAATTCCTTTTCCTCACAGCAAATAGTCAATGCAATCATTTCTAGTACACATTAATTTTATCAAATTTTTTGTGCCTGAATTTTCAAAAATTGTTATGCCTTTTCAAATATGATAAAAATTAAGGAAATATATAAATGGGGACAAACTAAAAGAAAATATTTTGAATCCATCAAGAATAAAATTATAAATGCTCCTTCATTATTTTCTCTTGATTATTATAGAGAAATTTTCTTGTATACTTTATCCTCTGATCAGTCATATGTAGTAGTATTGACTCAGAAGAATTAGGAACATGAAAAACACTATGTTTCCTTCTATAGCTCCAAATTACAAGGAGCATAACTAAATTACTCAAAATTTGAGAAGCAAGCTTTTACAGTCTTCAAATCCATAAAACACTTTAGGCCTTTTCTCCTAAAACCACATACAAAAGTAATTGTACCTTTGCCTTCTGTGGGATAGTTATTAATTTAAAGAGAATTAGAAGAAAAAAGGGCCAATTATGTCACAACTCTACAAGAATATGGCCTCGAGATTAAACCTGCTAAAATTGTCAAAGGTCAAGGCTTATTTAAGAGAGTAGATGGATTATCCTACAATACATCCGAAGCTAATAAAAGTTAAAATTATGAAGTAACAGAGGTATGCCTTGTAAACTTTGATTCTTAATATGCAGATCTCATATTTTATTTAAAGCATGGTTATCCACCACCTGAGCTTGATCCCAAGACAAAAAGAGCCTTAAAGTTGAAAGAAAATAATTATCAACTTTTGAATGATATTTTATTTCATAAAAATTATATTTATGTTTTTCTTAGATGTCTTGAAAAATGTGACACTGAAAAAATTTTGCAGGAAATGCATAATGGACTAGCCAATGGACTGTTGGGTTGTGTTATATTCTTTCCACGACTAACCTATGTAGTGAATTGGCGGGTTAGAGGGGGGGCGGAGCCCCCCCTTTGTTGCGCCGATTGCGCAGCGGGGGGGTCACAGGGGGGGTGGTAGCCCCCCTT